>LOJH01025786.1:0-18223 GCA_001685095.1 Ellobius talpinus
TTTATAACTTATGGAGATCTCTGTGTGATTTTCTTTGGAACTTGCCGGCTGTGGGGTACCGGGAGCCAGAGAGCAAGCGGAGGGCAGTTGCTGCTTTTTTAAAGAGAGACCACACCCCAAATGTGCTGGTATCTTAGTGGCTATTGGCTGAAGAAGCGGAAGGAGCTCCCACAACAGGTTAGGCCATCATTCTTAATTGACTTTGCTATCCGAGAATGGTTGTCAAATGCTAACTTGTCTTTAAGAACTTACATTTAAGAACTTACATTTTGCTATCATAAGGCTCAGAAAAACAATTTTTAATAAATCTCACATTTGTTGAGTATTCTAAAGGTAATTTTCTTAATTGCTACCAATAACAGATCAGTAATTTAGTAGTTAATAAACCCCAACAGTTGTATTAGAAACATAAAAAGAATGCAATCTTGCATTCTAAATCACAGAAAGGAAATGTGTATCTCTTCTCTCTCTTTCACACACATACATGCTTGTTAGATAATGTTTTGCACATGTACACACCTACTTACCAGAAATTATATTTCCATAAAATCTCAAAAAGTGTAGCAACATGATGGGTCTATCACCCAAGGTTTCTGATGCTCCAGTGAATCTAGATTTAACTGTATGGCCTGTGTACCTATAGATATTACCTGGTCAAACACCTGAGACTCCTTTTCAGTCTCTATGTTTCAGAGATTTCTCTGTTCAGGTTAATCCATGGAAAATGAGTTTAACTTCAGCCTTGATGACTTCACAGTACATGTATAAACTTATTCCCAGCTTAGGTATGCTCATTCAAGATAATAGCAGAGCAAGACCCCACGAAATTACTGTGAAATCAGCAAAAAAATGAGTTAGGGAGGAGAGTGAGAGACAGTAAGGGCTTCCTCCAGAGGGCTCTTTTACCCTGTAGTGCATGGATTTCCTCTAGTCAGAAAGTGACAAAGAAAGGCTTATGATATAAGGGAGTGAAAAGGCTTCATTTGTGCTCCAGAGGATAAACAATCATGCTAACTGCCTCTGCTCACCCCAGCAGGGTGTTGGCTTAGAATTCCATGAGTCAAAATAAGTAACTGCTGGCCTACTGTGGTTGTGCTTGGGGAAGGAGGACTCTCTCCTTTGATGTTTGTTTACAGATGAGAAGTTGGTTTATGAGTTGAAAATTAAGGCCAGCAATGAATAGCAGGGTAATTAGGTCAGCCAGGCTGGAGCCTCACTAACTGGTGTCAAATTCTGACTCCAGTCCTTTGAAAGTAGCTGGCAGGTTAATGGCTATTCATGAGTTAAGAAAAGTGTAAAGTGCTGGTTGTGTTTTCTGACATAATTTAGCACTCGCTGACATTTAGCGTAAAAAGGGACAGTTTGGAAATATAGAGGAGGTAAAAATATTGTCAGAATCTTATTCTACAGATTGGGGAAACTAGAATGGAATCTAGATCACAGTTGAGCATGAAGCAGCTTGCTGGGTAGATGCAGCTCACCCATTTCCTAGAAGGGAAGGCAGGGTGTGTGTGTGATAAGGTATAGTAATGGACTTTCTCTCCCATTACAGGAACTTCCCGAGAGGAAAAGGTCTTCTCTTGTATGTACTGTACTTGCATATGTGTGTCATATGTGTTGTTCCACTGTGGGACTGTGCTTTATTCCAGATCATCACTGTTCAGACAGGAAAAAATAGAAAGAAAAAAATTCCCTAAGATTGCATACACATACTTTCTGTATTATAATTCTAGAGTGCAATCTCAAATGTTCTATAAAAAGTAGAACCAGCTAATTGTTTTGATTTTTCTGATTTTCCATCCATTTTATTATAAATGAATATATAAACAGTAGAAATAAAAGTTTAAAGAATTATTTTGTGATCACTCGGTCTTTTAAGTTCAAAGGTTTTATTTCTTTTCTCTCTTAAAAAAATCAATGCCACAAGTTTGCAATTAAATTGACCAAGCAATTCTCACTGATTTTATGGTCAACAGAAGCCCAGGGTGAACACTATATCCATATGCCAGTGCATTGACCCTAACCTTTATATTGACACTTGTCTTTCGTTTTGACAATCAAAGTCAGTCATAATTTCCTTCCAAAATCCTGACTCGGCATTTGACTAAGGCCATTATGGTTGGGTCATATTTTCAAAGTGAACATACATGTCATATTAAGTGACTGAAAATAAATTATTAGGGGCAGGTTTTGAAATTTCAAGTCAATAATTATGGTTATTCTGCAGTCCTTTACCTTGTAATTTATTATTCTCTTACTCTACAAACCATCTGCGTGGGTATGGAGGAACTACCAAAGAAAAAGTAAATTTGGTGATATTTTTTATCCAGACACTATCCATAATATCCAAGAAATCAGCACCCCACTGTGGCTCAAGAGTGACATAATTAAAGATGCATAGAGTGATAAATCTGAATAATCAGAATATTTTAATATTGCTTAAAATACATATAAATCAAAACACAAAGGCACAAAACTTCATATTAAGTGGATTGAAAGCAAGAAAGCGAATTAAATGTTGCCAAAATACAATCAATTATAATAGGAACATAAATAACATTGTTGTGTTATATAAGATAATGTGAAAAATAGAGTGTATGGCTATTAATGTGTATGGAAACTTTTATATCTGAGCTTAATTGCATGATCATAGTTATAACTTCTTTAGTAGTATCAAGCAATAGTTGAATACTTTTAATCTCTAAGGTAAGTGCAGTGGAAATTTGGTGCTCTTGGCCATATGGCCTTCATTAAAACTTGGCTACACTAAGCCTGCAGTGTGAAGGAAACCATGGCTCATCTGTCAGTTTGCCAAACTGTCTGGGTCACAGTAAAGTTCACTCAAGAAAACCGGGCAGGAGGCAGGTGTTTTTACTCTTGATCTATTAGAGTTTCAAAAAGGATAAATTGTTTAGAAAATTTGATTTTAGTGCCTTTAAAATGGTAATTGTTTAAGCTATTGGCACAATAATTACAGTCAAATGTATCTGTAAAGAAAAATAATTATGGATGTAACCATAGCTATAAACTAAGTTATTAATTGTACACATTATTTTATAGTATATGAGTAGAGAGATTTTAACTTCAATTTATATTACTAACTTGTTTGGTTGTTCAATAACACAGATATTTTAGACATGGTGAAGATTCATTGTGGATGGTAATACATGTAGCTGATACAGACATTCAGGGGAACACTGGAGTCCTTAAAGAAAATGAGCACAGAAGTATTGGTAACTAAAGAAGGGTAGGCAGAGCAACTATCAGAAATATCCTATTTCCCTTTGATGCCCTATCTTGAGGTCACATTTTATTAGATGTTGTTTCAGAAAGACTTTCTAAGAATGAACATAGAAGAAATACAGTCATGGAAAGTGGTTATCATATATCTTTGGAAATGCTTATATCTGGAAAAATACGGCTCGGATCTGACATTAAACCATAAAAAGAAAGGTTTGAATGCCATCTAAACAGCAACAATGAGCTCACTGATAAGGCTGCAAAGATGTGAGTCCAATAAGCTAACAATATTTCAGATAATTCAACCATGCACTCTGATACCTAGAACAGGGCCCAGCCATGTAGACTGCATGAGAAAGGCTCAGACACAAGTACACCAAGGCTCACAATGTTACACAAGAGGTTATAAACACTTGTTTATTTTCTGTATGTGTACATGGTAGAAGTAAGAATATTTTTTTTTCTGTATGTGCACATGCATTTGCATGGGTTTGGGTCCACATGTGTGTAGTGTATGAATACCAAGGCCAGAGGTTGGCGATGGTGTCTTCTTGGATTGCTTTCTACTTTATTTACTGCGGTTATAGGTGAACCCAAAACTTGCTTATTTAATGAGTCTAACTTCTCAACTTCATGCTTCAGAAATCTCCTGTCTTTGCCTGGAATTACAGGTAGCCATCACTTCTATCTAGTCTTTATGATGATCTGAGCTCTAATTTTCATGTTTGCACAGCTTGATCCACTGAGGTATCTGCCTTAATTTCCATTAAATCCCTGAACAGCCTTCTGGTATTAACAAAATTTTCTCTTAATGATGCTGCTTTAGTAATTATTTTATTGTCTTAATATATAAAGAATACCTGGCTTGCATCCTCGGATTTCAGATATGGTTTGTTGCAATTGAATGGGATTCAATAATTTGAAACTATATTGAAAGGTTTGAACTTAATATATGTAAGATGGGTGTTTGTGAAGGGTCGCCAAAGGCCAGTGGGTGAAAGGTCACCAAAATCCAGTGGGTGGCAAGAAAAAGATCGTATGGAATATTCCTTTGGAGAACCTTAAGATGTCCTATAGATGATCAAATAATCCCACCCTGGCTATGTGCTAAATGGAATTGCACTCAGATACACAAGCAGAAAACAGATTAGTATCTTTATTCCTTTAGTGTTTTTCTGGGACAGTGTAGAAACTGTTAATAGTATTTCTGAACTCTTCTCTTGGAGCTCAGCATTGCATTTGTTCTGAGCTTTGGACTGCTCCCCAGGTATCCCAAAGAGGACCTGTAATCTTTCAGATTGATGTTGGATGTGATTCAAGGACAACAGAAACAGATTGCTGAAATGTATAGCCTCTTTTGAAGAGGAAATAAGAGTTATATTTAACAACTGGTGGAAAAAGTAAATGTTGTTGAGTAGTAATCACCAGCAAGCTGAGCACAACAGAAGCTTTAAGTCAGTGGAACTCACTGCTAAGAGCTGCAGACACCTGAGTGGAGTAGATCCTGCTCAGAGTATGAAACATACAGGAAATCCCCCCAGGAACATTCATGCACTCAGACCCTTTAGCTGGGAAGATGGCTCCTGCATATTTAAAGTTGAAAATAAAGAAAACTTTGGCTAATGAAATAGTTTCAAGTTTTCACATGAAGATAAACTAGAAAGAGTTAATGACAAAGAGAACTACTTCTGACGAACTGTGTAACTAAAATGGAATTCTAAACTTCCTTCAAGATGAATCCTACTTAAGAATTCATATGCACTTCCTTTCAGCATCTTCCCATGTTTCTCTCCAATTTCA
The DNA here is from genome assembly GCA_001685095.1 of Ellobius talpinus. Taxonomy (NCBI): domain Eukaryota; kingdom Metazoa; phylum Chordata; class Mammalia; order Rodentia; family Cricetidae; genus Ellobius; species Ellobius talpinus. The sequence goes on from LOJH01025786.1 coordinate 5,041, forward strand.
AACAGTTTATCACACACACACACACACACACACACACACACACACACACCTACAGAGACAGAGAGACAGACAGATAGACTGTGACAGACAGAGGCAAACCTACATATATACATTAATGCACAAGCACACATAGCACTATAATTTATCAAACAAATTATAAGTGTTATTCTGTTTCCCAAAAGTAAATATGTGTATTTCTTTTATGAGCTCTGTGTTGAACAGATATTATATCCTATTGCTAGAACATAATATCTGAGGCTATATAATTTATAAAAAAGGAAACTCGGCTCCTTGATGTTCTAGTTTTACCTTAAGCGACTCAGAGAATGAAAAGATAAGTGTGATATGTAACATAAGTTCTAATAGATCTTAATAGTAAAAGACTGAACTCAGATATAGGGGTAAATGCTGAGAGATCAGAGAGACAAAGGAGCAAAACCACAGCCACCTTACCTATTCAACTTCCCAGCCAAAAAGAGAGTGAGTTCCTATTTCCTGCCACTTTATCACTTCCTCTCTCTGCCCAGCCATATCACTTCCTGTCTGTCTGCGTAGACCTCCAGACCTCTATGGTTAGCTAGTGGCTAGCTCTGCCCTCTGGTCTTTATTTGCACAAACAAGATATCACCACAGATGTGTGCTAGTACTAAGCACCGGTCCTCTACAAGACTAGCAAGAAATCTTTAAATGATTATAACAATGTTGAGTAATAAAAATATCTCCTATTATATTTTTGTTTCTTTTTTCTTTTTCAATTTAAAAATAGATTTTTTTTCTCATGCAATATATCCTGATTAAAGTTTCCCCTCTAATTTTTTTTTGGCTTTATTTTCAGGAGTTTTTTTGTTTGGTTGGTTTTTGTTGTTCTTTTAATAAGAGACAAAAAGTAATCAATAACCAGAAAGATATCTAAAAATCAAAATTGAGAATGTATTGCTTATGTAAACAACCACAATCAATTGAAAATCCTAGAGAAAGAAGATTTGGTGAAGAAAGCAAAAAAGGAAGCAAGGAAGGAAGGAAGGAAAGAAGAGAAAGAGAGGAAAGAAAGGAAGAGAAATAAAGAAATGAGAAAGCAAGCAAGAAAGAATTTTTAAGAAAAATCTCTCTGCTGGTGCAAAGAATTTCAGTTGAAACACATTAAGCCAAATTAAAATGCCTATGTTTTAATAAAGGCAGCATTCTCAGGTGGCTGAGAGCATGACAGGGGAGACAGTAAACCGGGGAGCAAATGCAAATCCTTGGACACATGTTCCTCCTCTAGGCAACTACTTAAATACCCTGTGGGAGTAGTTCTGCCCTTCCCCCAGGGAGGGGTCAGGACCTGGCATGCTGGGATTTGGAGTCCAGACCAAAGCAACTCCCAGGCTAGGGAGCTGGGATGGATGCCAGGGACTGGGGTGATGCTCCCAACTTAACATCACAGAAATAAAGTGAGAGAGAAAGGGGGGGCAGGCAACTTTATTAGAGTCAAAGTCAGCTGTGAAATAGATCTGAATTTAAATCCTGACAATGGGGTAAAGGAAAGTGCACAGACAGAAGCCCGCTGTGTGATCATTGGATTCCTCGTTCATGCTAGTGACCATAAACAATGAGTCTGTCTCTGCTTTGAAAAGTCACTTCTAAAAGAGAAGAAAAACAATTCTACTATTTAATGAGCCTCTTTCCCACTGTGCATTAAAACTGTTTAAATTTTTCATGTCACTTGATAGCAAAGAAAAGGGAAAAAAGCTGAAAATAGCTAGGAAATATATTCAAATAGTGGTTGAAATCAACTGTATGGAAAGAATATGTAAAATACTTTTGGGTAACAAGTCTGTAATGCTAAAACCTACAAGTAAAAGGAGTTCATTAAGAGTAGTACTAGGGATGTGTAAAATGAATCATAGAAGATGCAGAGTCTTAAAGGAAAGGCAGATTTGAATTTTTAACTATATGCCAAAAATTTGTGTAGTACCACAAGCCAAAAGACATAGGTGCTATATAAAATACTGGCCAATGTTGCAGAATATTTGTTTGACGATGCAAAATGTGTTGCATTTGTTTAACTATGTAAAGTTATGTTGCATTTGTTTAATTATATAAAGATGTGTTGCTGTTTTTCTTTGCCTATCTAAGGCACCAGATGGATCTAATTAAAAGCTGAATGACCAATAGTGAGAGAACAGGTACAGATGGGATTTCTGGGCAGGAAGAGTAAGAAGGAGGAGAAAGTTAGACTTGGGAAAAAAGAGAAAGAGATGCCAGTGAAACACTGGGAGCCAGCCACCAGACATGGAGGAAACAGGAAAGTAAGACAAGCAAAATGAAAGAAAGGTAGAAAGCTCAGAGGCAAAACATAGATGAAGAGAAACTGGTTAAATTAAGAACTAGTAGGACAAGTCTAAGCTAAGGCCAAGCATTCATAATTAACAATAAGTCTCGTATTTGTGTCTTTATTTAGGAACTGGTTGATGGTTCAAAGAAAATTCCAACTACACAACAATGCTTCATTTATCTTTAAAAGTGTGTGTGTGTGTGTGTGTGTGTGTGTGTGTGTGTGTGGTGTTCCAAGATGTTGTGAGCCACCTAACATTTGTCCTAGGAATCAAGCATGCGCACTCTGGAGAAACATAAAATATTCTTAGTGGTTTAGCCATGTCTCAGTTCCTCATTATTATTTAAGTAAAAATAGTACATGTGGGAATAATTGAGTGTGTAAGACACCAGACTAAAATAGCATACACATTTCACAAGAGACTTTCCTATCCACACTGAGTGGTCCTCTGAAAAGAAGATCAGTTCCAAGATCCATGGAAAGGTGAAGTAATACAATGTTGTCATGAAAGCCATTCAAAACACCAGTATTTTGTTATAGTTAAATCACATTATATTCATATTTCTAGTGAATGACATAAACATTGCAATGTTATAAAATATAATTATTTGTTAACAAGCGGTTAAAAACTGATATTTCTCTTTGAGAATAGAATAATTTAATAATAAGAAACCACGAAAGTAGCTTGGGTTCTTATTAAAATAAAGCTTTATTTTAAAAGAACATTTATAAACACTAAATATAAATCCAGTAGAAATATGCCTTTAAAATATGTATCAAGAAACAAGATTGATACATTCAGAAACTCCTTTTATTGCATGTCTAAGTGCAGCAAAAATAGTTCCTCTTTAAAAATATCACACACCTTTAAATAAATTCTTGATACATTTTGACAATAGAGGTACTTTCTTTAATTTCTGGCTTTCCACATGAATATAAAATTCATTGAAAAAAGTAAGAATATATTTTCTTAAACACAATAAAAGAAGCTAGTTTTTCATAGCAATGAAGCAATCTACAATTGAAAAGCTAACTAAAACATATATAATTTTTGCTAAAATACATGAGAAAATTAAGACGGTACCTAATGCTTTGGTAGTCAGCCTTAAGTGCAATATGGAGTAAGCCCATCCCATATGCATTCAGACAGGAAGATGCTAATCCAAGGTTTTACATACATTTGCAACACAAAGGCTATAGTTGTAAAAATATAGGGTTTTTTTTTAAGATCACTAAAAGTAGAATGTAAAAACAATTCCTGCACCTAAGGCTCAGGGAGCATTGTAGAAGAGGAAACAGAAAGATTGTAAGATCAGTGAATCAGGGAGATTGCTGTGAGACTGTGTCTCCTAGTAACATCAGAAGCTATACCTATGAAGTCTCACTAACATGATTGCCAAACATGAATTGAAGAAGGATGACAGCAGCAGATGCTGAAGAATATGGGGAAAGACCAGGAGACCTCAATCTACTCAAAGACCATTTGGCAACTAAGGAATGATGATAGTGGAAGAAGACTCTTTCCCAGGAGAAAGCACACCAATGGTTAGCAAATACAAACTGGTCAGCCCTGAAAGCATACATTCAAGTAACATTATATAAACTATAACCTGAACAGTTTGTATTTACAAATGAATGTATTAATAAAGAAAAGAAAGAGAAATTAATAGAAAAAGAGGGCATGAATTTGCAAGATAGCAAAGAGGGGTATATGGAAAGGTTTAAAAGGAGGGAAGGGAAGAAGGAAATGAAGTACTTATATCATAATATCAGAAATAAAAGAAATAGTACAAAAGAGTAGATTGTAAACACTACAACATAAAAATGGCAATACTGTGGATTGTCACTTGCCCCAGTTATATCAAATTTATACAAAAATGCTCGTTTTAAAATATCAGCTCTGTATATCAAATATAAAGATTTTGTTTGTTCATTTGCATAGTTTTAAAAGTACTAAAAGATAAAAAACATATTTAAATGTGCTAATTGATGTACTCGGCTGAGATGTGCCCTAAATGTCACATGAGTGCTGGAGGACAATGTCTAGAGAAATCTGCACCTATGATGAGGTCCTATGCACGCTGCCACACTGCTAGGCTTTGGCTAACTTAGACTTGTTATGAACAATAAATGTTTGTCATTTCAAACTATTACCAAAAGTCCAAAAGGTAGGCTCTGCATGCAATGATTGTATGCTAACGACTGCTCATCTCATACTTTAGTTGAATTGATTCTTCATCTCAAATGTTATTCTTTATGCCCTCAGTTGTTCCATTTCATTGCTTTATAACATTGTGGCTGTTTGACCTTTCTTATATTGTATACCGTAGTAATTTAACATGTTTTTTTAGAAAAATAATTTACTTACTCTATGGTTTTGAGTTTTTAAAAATTAAATAAAAATTTGAGAGGATACAACCCTATTTAGGGTTTACTTAGAATCAACTTCTGCTGTATATTGCTACCAGTTTTGCTAATCAATAGCACTGGCTTTACTGTAGATAGTCAAAACCAGATTAATTGACATACATAGGTAGGTTTTTCACTAAGAGAAGTACAAACTTACAGTTATAAAATATTGTCTGAATTTGAGTCAAATAAAAATGTAATACCTATAGTATGTAAACAGAATAAAAAATAATGTAACCTTTAAGCCATTAGAAATATATATATATTTGCTTATATATATGCATTTGCTGTTGTATGTGTGTGTGTATGTATGTGTATGTGTGTGTGTGTGTGTAAAAACACACTTAAACCCAGGTACAGTAGTCTGTTTTTATAGCCTCAGCAGTAGGGTGGAAGAGAACAAGCAGCTCCCTGACATTCTTTGGTCAGTACTTTCTAGTTAAACAAATAAATTTGAGGTTCAGTGAAGAACCAGTCTCAAAGGACAAGGTAGAAAAAGATACAGGGAATCAATAGACATCAAAGTCTCTGACTTTCACATACATATGACTACATGAACATGTTACTTGAAACAATATATTCACACACTTATAAGTTCACATACCACAAACATACAAGCACAATAATACAAATAAAAATACTTTTATATTTGATTATATATATATATATGTATGTGTGAGTGTGTGTGTGTGTATGTGTGTGTGTGTGAATGTGTGTGGGCATGTGAATGTGTGTGGGCCTACCTAGCAGCAAGTCACCTGTATACACATGCTTATGAAGGCTAGAAGTCAGCCTTGGGTTATTGTTGCTCAGGATCCATCTTCTGTGTATTTTGAAACAGGGTATCTTATTAGCCTGAAGCACATTGGCGAAGGTAGGCTGCCCAGTTTGTAGGCTATCCCATAGTCCATTTTATTATGCATATCTTTTATGCACTTTGACAGGAGATTACATTAGATATCTTGAAGAAATTCCACTCAATTGCTAAGTTATATTACTCTTGGTTACTCTGAACACTTCAGAGTTTTCAGTACAAACTGGAATATGTTGTAAATATATAACACATTAAACTAACCAAACAGTGAAGCTATAACACTGCAATGCAATTTAGAGATCTTTAAAACCCTGACCATCATGTTTCCTCCTATTTATTCCAAGTGCTTCTGGAAAGAGAATTTGAGTCTATTGGTCCTTTTAGCCTAAGCAATTGACCTAGGATCCTGCATACTGCACTTGCATTTTCTTTAGTGGAAGAATGATATAATTGTAACTTTTTCTGTTTTTTTAAGGTAAAATAGAGCCAAACCGCTCAGCATTTTGGCTTACAGTGCCCTAAAATGCATTAACATTTAGGTGAATTATGTCCCATGCAGTTGCTACCTCAGGTAAAACAGATGTAGGAATAAACGTATAGCTGAATAATATCATGTGCAGTTGCTACTCCAGATAAGACAGGTTTATCAATGAAAGGAAGGCTCCATGGATGTCTTTCAACATGATGCATGACATAGTTGTTGCAATATGTTTGAAATAAAAATATGGTTACACTTAGAAAATATTTTCTTACTAAATAATAAACTGCATGATAAACAATCATCTCTGCTCATTTTACCATATTCCAGTAGCATGCAACAGGATTTTGTGCCAAGAAGCTCAACTATTTTAAAGTTAGTCAAAAAAAATGTAAAGTAAATGCATACTGTAGTGTCAGTCTGACACTGGAACATGCCTTGAGAGCTAATGGAGTCTCTTCTTCATTCTCAAGCACTTTAGCCTATGTATTGCCCTTTAAAAGACACATAAATGTCTCTTCCTTAAAGACAGCTTTGGAATCTTCAGCTTTTTGTAAATTGAAACATCCTGTGTTTATAACAAAATCATTTTAACATAATGTCAAGCTTGTTACAAAACTCAAAAGATGACATGGAGATGATTTAAAGCATTTATCTAATGGTCATCTGGTATAAAGCAAAATACAATTTTCTTCATTTGATTATTCGGCTGTGACATTAAGGCTATGATGTAAAATTTGAAATGTACTAGGGATTATGTAAAGATCTGCAGCTGTCCATCATCAGTCACATGGGATGTGGACAGCCTGGTGCCACCGCTGGGGAGTTTCCTGGAGTGACTGAGCTTCATTCTCATCTGTACTGCCAGGCCTAAGAACTAATATGTCTCTGAGAAGGGAAGGTGAAGAAAATGAGAATATAAAATGAAAACGGGTTTTGAAGGGCAAAGCAGCCCAGCTGAGATCCTTCTCCGCTAAAGTAAGTTGGTACCCACATTTTTCAGACTCTAGATAGCCAAGTGGGAGAGAAAGTACTCTAGAGAGACACGTGAATTCCTCCTGCTGGCTATCAGACTACTTAAAATTTCTCCAGAAATCCTTTCCTGAGGTCAGGGAGGGGAAAGCTGAAGCCCGGGGATCATCCTGGAGATGATCTTCCATGGTCTTTCAGTTTATTGTGCCTCCTCACTAGAGGGGCAGACCAGAGCCAAACAATGGCAGGCCGATGATAGGAGGGACCACATCTCCTCCAGGGCTGCTCTGTAATAGATGCCTCTGTTCTCCATTTACACCCAAAGCTCACATCAGTAACCAATATGTGCTTGTAGGGTCACTGTAACCATTGTTTGTGATGCTTCCCAATATCCTCACTTCTATTCATGATTAATTGTCTTTTTAGTTGGTCCGTTGGGGATTAGCCACCTAGTCTAGTTTCTTGGGGGTCACTATTAATCAGTCTTGACCCAAACAGCACCCGCAATGGAAATGCTAAGGAAAAAATGCTGTGTGCGCTATGTAAAATATGTCTCGTAAGAGGTGAAAAATAACTATTTAAGGACATAGGGACTGAAGAGACATCGTAGCATTGAAGAGAATTAGATGCTCCTGTAAAGGACCCCTTTTCTGTTTCCAGCCCCCCACATGGAAGCTCACACCTATATGTAACTCAATTTCCAGGGGCCTTCTCCTCTTCTGGCCTCATCATATTCAAGTCACACACATGGTGTACACACATACTTGTTAGCATACTCTCACAAGCAAAATATAAAACAAAATAAATCTCTTAAAAATAGTCTTTTCCATTTCCATTGCATCAAATATCTGAAAATATCATCTTTTCCAACAGTTATAATAAAAGGAAAAAGACATCTCAATTGATTATAAAACAAGAAATAAAATCCATCCACTTACTTTTTCAAACACTGAGTTATTGCCTTAAAAACAGTTCTTGTTGAAAATATGGATGATTTATGTAAAGGCATAACAATAAATTATGAGAAAATAAACTCATTTTCAGTCTATATTACTTTGCTTTATTTTTGTAAGACTGCAGCATCTTATTAAAGATTTAGATTAAAATGTTAAATTTATTCTAAGGGAAAACAAAAATAAGTCACAGTTACAATTTTGTCAGCCTGAGAGTATCTAATTGGTTAAAAGCAGCCATAGATTAAATAAAGGTTTTGCTTTGAACAAATCTGTCAAGTCAGGATTTTCTTACACTATGGGGAATAATAAAGTGATTTTTGAGCTCATAATTTATGCATATGGGCATCACAGTCATCATGCATGCATATCAAGTTCTTCTGGAGTACCCCTCCTATCACTGCCTTGCCACGGGAACTGTCACAGCTTTTACTGGATGTAGAGAAAGAATTATTCCCATCCCCTAAAAAAGTGATCTGCTGGGGACCGAAGAGATGGCTCAGCTGTTATAATAAGCACTTGTTGCTATTGCAGAGGACTGGAGTTAGGTTCTCAGCACCCATGTTAGATGGCTCATAGATACTTATAACCCCAGCTACAGGGAATCTGACACCCTCTTGTGTTTACAAACCCACACCAAGACAAAAATGCATACAATTAAAATAAAAATCAATCTTTAAAAAGTGACTTCCAGAGTAAAGGAGAGCTTCTACAGCTTCCATATTTTACATTCCGTTTCTTTTCATCTTTACTTTGGATCTAAGACTATACTTTTGGAGATGGCCCTAAGAAATGATTATCCAGAACTGAAGTAGCTTAAAGTATGACATATTCACTGGTGTGCCATTTACAAACTAGAAAACAGAGAGTGTAAGTTTTTACAAGGTAATCTGCTGGTTCCTGAGACAGATCTGTCTGCCTCTGCTTGGTTATAGAGTTATGCAACTGAAAGAAAATGAGCTTCAGATAATCTGTTCTAACAGGAGTATGGTCTACTCCTACTACATATTAGTTTTCTTTTCTTGATAGCACTGTTTTAAGAGCTTTATTTAATTCTGTTCATCACAGCATATGTTCAGAAGACTATCTCACTGTAAGGTATTAAGGTTGTGAAATCATTAGCCTATGGCATGCCTTAGTACCCAAAGACATCTGGCCTTACAACTACACTCTGAAATGTGATGCTTAATGCCAGCTTGGGAAAAGAAGTTAGAGTTTTTGAAGTACTATCTTTTAGGACCCAGTGTATTTATGAACCCTAGAAGACACTCATATGGTGCCCTACTCTCCTGAGAAACAATGTATGAGTTAAAGGCACTGTAGGTGAAGCAGGAGCCACTTTACAGTGCTTTGGATGAGCCACTAGAGGATTTTCTGTTTCTTACCGTCACAAATCTGTAGGGTTATATGTTGTAGACCAAGATGGAAGCATACACTTGCCAAGTAACACATAAAGTTTTCTCCAGAAAACAGCAATAACATAGCTGTTGCCAACTCTATTTCCAGGAATCAGCAGGGAGTTACTGAATTAACTATAACCAAAGTTAACTGAACATGATCATCATGAAAGAAAATGCCATCTTTGGGGGATGTGAAAAAGAATATGCATTAAACCACTTGGGCAACTCTGACACTCTCAAGGTTTACGTGTCCACAAACCCATGTGATAAAGTCAAGCTGAACAGGCACCGTCAAAAGGTTTGGATCCTTAAGAAATAAATATTTGGTTATCTGTCTACTCAAGGCCCAAATGCCGGTGATCAGGGTGATCAGTTAGCACGAAGAGCTCGGGCATAGACTGTGATGTGAGATGAGAATGAGAGCAGCTGTGCTCTCAGATCCCAGCTGTGGAAAGCCCTGCAGATCAAATCTCCAAACTACAGCTCTGAATTCCCCCCAGAGGGAAATGTCCGTAAAAACTGTAGAAACATTGGTCCTTGAACCCATGTAAAGATATATAATGCAGGAAAATGGTTGACAGTCATGAGAACATATCCAATACACAGTACATTTTAAAAAGAATATATGTATTATTTCTTCTTTGGGAGAATTTCATGTGAAATGTTTTGGACATATTTATCCCACTCAGTTCCTTGCCTTACCACTCTTTTACCTCTCATCCTTGCCCACCCAAGTTAGAGGATACTTTGTCATTTTTCCTTTCCTCCTCCATCAAATATGTGTTAGACAGCCAGTCTTAGGATTAGCCCTTCTCTTGCATACAATCAACCTAAGAGGAATCGCGTCATTTCAAAACAAACAACTGAGTCTCCTCTCCCTGCAGCTATCAGCTATCAAATGCTAAAGGTGCCTTATCTGGTGATGAGATTCCATGTCTACCTCCTTATGCTGCTAATCTGTAATGTTGGAATTTTCATTCTTGTTGTGAAGCCTGTAATTATTAAAGAGCCATAGGTTTGACACTGAAATTCATCTCCATGTTTGCGCCAAGTTCACACTTTCCTCAACAAGTGTTTGTGTCATTAATGATTCTGACACAGAAAACAAGGCAGGGCTAATCTTAAAAACGTTTACAGCCTTTGATACCTGACATTGATCCTGAGTACCCTAAGCGTCTTCACAATTTCCCAAAGCTACATTGCAGTCACGATTAGTTCTTTTATTTCTGCTCTGATTTTTTGTTTATTTCTTTCTTTGTTTGTTTTCCTTGTTCCTTTCCTTTGGGTCAGATTTAAAACCTTTTTGTATGTCAGTTGTCTTCCTCAAAATCAAAGTTTTCATTTCTCTTTAATAAGCACTTCACATAATCACTTCTGCATGTGTAATTGTGTGCTTATATCACTTGATGCAATACTGAAACTATCACAGCCCATGAGACAGGAAAACGGAATGGAGGGCTGATCCCAGAGGAGACAGCCACAAAGGATGCAAAGGGATTATAGAGCAGCATGCATTATCCCTGTAGCCCTCAGCAGTAGCTCTTTTCTGAGAGCCAATGCTGACATAAAAAAATGGTACAAAAAGTGTTTTATTGATTGCAGTTGGAATGATGGCACCATTTTGCAGAAGAGACAAAGTTGTGTTACTTAGTACTAAGGTCTAGGGCATGGTAATTAGGGAAACAAAATGAATTTGGTCTTCAGAGAGTTTAGATAATGGTAAACAGAACACAAAATCATTACAACCCCAAGTCAGGGATATAGGGGAAAAACTTATAATAATCTTTCCCTCTCTTCTTTTTCCTCCCTCCCTTGACATATATACCTACACTCCAAGCGCAGAAGATTATTTTTCTGTTAGGTACTAAGACATGAGTCAGTTTGGAGACACTGTCTGTTTTATGGCTTGAAATAGAAAGCGTTTCCTCAAATGTCCACATAGCACCTCGGGAAATATACATAGCAATGGTTCCCATATTCCAACTCCAGAAAGCCCACAGACAGAAAAGCATGTTTTTCATGGGGTTCAAGGTGAAAGATACATGGAGCTCTTGTTGAGAAATTATTGAGAATATCAAAGTAGTGATAAGAAAGTGACAGGGCCTTCCCAGAACATGTTCCATGTGACCATTTAAGTCACCTGTCCAGAACACTGGAGAGCAGTACAAGATAGTCTGAAGGGCTAAGAATATTAATAAAGAGTCTGCCCCTGATGATAAAGGTATGAAATTATGTCATGTTCCAAGTATTTGAGTGAAAATCCATCCATCTTAGCTGCTTAATAAATGGGTCCCTAGGAGCAAAAGGTCATACTATGTACTGGTTACGTTCCTGTTCCTGGCCACACCCAGTAATTGTGTCTGGAATCTCTGATGATGGCTTTAGTAGCTGACATAAACTCAGAAGTAAGAACTGACTCAGATCAAGTCTCTGAGTCCAGGGCAAGTTCAGGGTCAGTCTCTGAAGTGACTGCCTCCTGCATAACCTTATCAAACACAGCAGACTTTTACTAGTTAAATGATTTCCAATACAAAGCATTTCTAACTGACTAATGTTAATTCATATTTACTAAAACTCATTTTTCTTATTGTCATATCAGTCTACATGAAATTACCTGACTCAAGAACAATCACAAGGATACACAGACACCCAACAGAACCCACTTTAAGAGTTCATTAGGGTGAAAGAAAGACACGTACACATGCATGAGGAAGCTGGTGTGGGGAGGAGAAGGTGGAGCAGGCATGTCCAGCTTTTAATGGCTGTCTAGAGCATGCACACAGGTTCTTACAAAGCTGTGTCATGTGTGGATCACATGACCATGCTACACATAGATCACGGGCTTGAGGACCCTGGGTGGCTAGCTATATAAGTTGCCTGAACGCTTCATGGCACATGTGCAGCTGTGGAACTCAAAAGTGCCAGCACTTGGGGTGGCGAGGCATTTTGCCAGAGTGCTGGCAACTTTCAGTGGTGCAGTGATGGAAATGATAACAGACATAAAATAATAGGATTTTTCTATATATGTAATTATGAATATAATTTTATATGTACTCATATATAAACATGCATTTTATATGCACTTATGTATTCTGAGGCTGTATTTTGAGCTATTTTAACATTTCAGTAGGTTATCATTGTTTTCTCTGTATCATAAAGAGCCATTGTCCATTGTCCCAGCTCAGGAAAAAATCTAATTTTAGTCATGTGTTATCGATAGGACAAATACAATAAGCATTTGTCTTTCAATTTGCAATGTTTTTTTCTATGGTACATACATTTTAGAAATTTCCCCACTGTACATTTGAGAAAAACATTTTAATAAAAGACATTAACAAATTTGTAAATGCATGATTTTTTTTCTTTTTTTCTTTTTTTTGTTGTTTTTTGAGACAAGGTTTCCCTGTGTAATTTTGGTGCCTGTCCTGGAACTAGCCCTTGTAGACCAGGCTGGCCTCCCAAGTGCTGGCATTAAAAACATGTGCCACCACTGCCCAATTAAAACCATGATTTTCAAATAATTTTGTAATACAAATCTTTCTGGATTCCAAATTATTATTACTTTTGAACTGCGGCTTATTGCTTCAATTTTCAAAAGAAATTATCAGACAAAATTTTATTTTTAATTCTGACTGCTATACTGACAAGTTCTCATTTGGTTGTTTATCTGCCTCCCTCCAAAATATTCTTCACGCTCTCTAAAGCGAAATTATCATTCTTTGAGTTTAGTTTTCTAGGTTTTAATTATGGAGTATGACTTAGAAATCATATGCATGTTCTATAAGCTGATAGAGTAACAAGAACAGACTTGCATTTCAAAGTAAAATAAATATCTTACAT
>LOJH01025787.1:2332-17682 GCA_001685095.1 Ellobius talpinus
TGTGTGTGTGTGTGTGTGTGTGTGTGTGTGTGTGTGTGTGTGTGTGTACTCTGTCTCTCACTAAGGTCTGGAGCTTACTGATTAGGCTGGTCTGACTGGCCAAAACCCCTTGTAATCTGCCCATCTCTACCTCATCAGAGCTGAGGTCACAAATGCAGCTTCCATGTCTAACTTTTTATATGGGTGCTAAGGACAGAACTCAGGTCCTCAACCTTGCATAGTAAGCACTTTGTCAACTGAACTATCTACTGCCTCTCCCCTCCAATCTACTTTCTTCAGTTTCTACATAGGCTCCAGTGCCCAATACTGGGCCTGTGCTTTTAAAGAACAAATGCACTGCGGGCCCTTGGCTTTCTCACCAAAGCTCTACCTTCACTGAGTTTCTCATTTCTATTTACTGTGACTAAGACAACAGACTTCTCTCCCTTATGCTTTCCATCCTCTTGACAAGCTGTTACCCATGTGTCAACAGAGAAGGTCGGTGTCTTTCCTTCCAGGCCAGTGGGAGCCTCGTCTGCCCTGTCCTCCAGTTCTCAGGACCTGCAGTGTGCCTTACTGCAGAGATGCTACAACCAGTGTCATTAACATTGTAAATGAGCTTCCTCAGCCTTATGATTGCTGCCCGGCTCTCACTGGAAAGGATCAATGAAGGCTATTTGAACGCTGTATTGGGCAACTGATCAATGCCAGCTACTGCTCCAGACAGGACCATCAGCCTCCAAAGAGAACTGAGAAACTTCTTTGAAGGTTGTATGCACTTGGTAGCATGGGAATACCTGACTGGGAGGGGAAACAAGGTCTGCCCAGCTGTTCAGGGACAGGGGTCTCATCTGCTGACAGAGCATCCTCAAAGACACGCAACTGTTCTGCTTCACATGGCAAAGCTGTTCTCAATCTGTGGGTCATAACCCTGTTTGGGTCAATGACCATTTCACAGGTGTCACATATCAGATATCCTCCATATCAGATATTTACATTATGATTCCTAATGCAATCATAATTACAGTTATAAAGCAGCAAAATTACAGTTATAAAGTAGCAGCAAAAATACTGTTATGATGGAGGGACCCCACAAAACTGTATTAAAGGGAACTGTATTAAAGGGTTGAAGCATTAGGAAGGTTGAGAACCACTGACAGTTCTTGCAAATAAAGTACTGCTGGGCGGTGGTGGCACACACCTTTAATCCCATCACTTTGGAGGCAGAGATAGGCATATCTCTGTGAATTTGAGGACAGCCTGATCTACAAAAACTAGTTCCAGGGCATCCAGGGCTGTTACACAGAGAAACTCTGTCTCGAAAAACAACAACAAAACAAAAGCAAATGGAGTACCATGGACAGAGGCTAAATTAGGGAAAGGCAAAACTTTAAAGATGGATATTTTGTAGAGTGATTATGGAAGACATTCAGGATAATCTACTCTTCTATTTTATTTTTTTAAACAAGCAGATTATTTAATAAAGGAAAAACTAACATATTTTGAAAAGCAAAATACATTCCAAAGTTTTAAAAGACCAAAATTAAAGTGAGATCGAGCTTAAATGTCATATTTTGAAGCTATGCATGATGATGGATGCCTAAAATCCTTGAACTTTGAAGACAGAGGTGATGGAGGGAGAAGAATTAAGGTAGGTTTGAGGCCCAGTGTGGTCTACATAGGAAGTTCCAGGACAGATAAGGCTAGAGTGGAAGACTCAATGAAAGAGAGAAATAGACAGACAGACAGACAGACGGGGAGGGGTAAGGACAGAAATAAAGAAAGTATTTAGTAGTTAAATAAAAGAAACCTAGAGATACAAGTATCCATAGGACCACAAGCTCCCTGAAGGTGGAGTCCTTGCAGGTGGGGGCATCACAGACTCACTCAGTCCACAACCCTGTCATGCTTCAGAGAAAAGATGGCACCTGGGCTTCACTATCCTTGCTTGGGTTCATAAATAGAGCTGTGATGTGGGATGTGAATACCACCGTTTTAAAAATAAGCTGCTTTGGGCCTATTGTAGTGCAGAATAGGACAAGGCAGGAATCCTAGGCAGATAGAGGAGGAGAGAGTAGGCAGAGTCAAAGAGATACCATGTAGCTGCCAGAGGAGAAAGATGCCTGAGTGCCAGTACCATAAACCATGAGCCTCATGGTAAACTACAAAATAATAGAAATGGGTTAATTTAAGATGTAAGAGATAGCCGGAAATACGCTTAAACTATTATCCAAACAATATTGCAATTAATATAGTTTCTGTGTGATTATTTTGGGTCTGGGGGGACAGGAAACGAACAAGCAGCCTCCACTAACACAGCTGTCCTTTCCTTTTTGCTTAGGGCACAGGCAGAACATCTTATCAAAAGTGAACTTCCCAGCTCCACTGTGGACTTCACCTGTTCTTACCTTCCAATGGGCTCCCATCCATGGGCCTTCATCTGCTGTTTCACACCCTCTCCTCCTTCATCTTCAGAATCCTCTCAATATTTAGAGAATCTAGTCCCTACCATCTTATGAAAATAAAAATCTTCTCTGGTTTCTACTCCCCTCTTCCTCTTAGCTTATGCCTTGTCTTTGGGGATCTTTCTAAAGTGACTGAACACTTTCCTGGCACAGGATCCAGAGGATTCTTTTTGAGCCTTTCTTAACCAATATCAGATCAGCTTTTAAACCGTCTGCCTTCTCATGTTTCCTTGAAACATCCCTCTAGTGACTTCCATAATATAGTTGAGCACTTCACCTCTTGCACTGTCCCATTTCTAGTTACTTTAAGGTCTTCACTTAAATTCTACACATAGTATTATTCAGGAATTCATCCCACACTTGTTTTCTTTACCACTCTACATTCTAATATTAAGTCATTTCACCAGTTTCTAGTATCCAAACAGCATTAACAGTGGATGTGTGTATTATGTGTGGGTGCACACATGTGGAGCTCACAGGGCATCAGTTAGGAGTTGGTTCTTTCCTTCCAATATGTGTGGTCTGGGGATTGAACTCAGATTGTCAGGCTTAAACAGCAGGTGGTGAACACCCAACCTATGCTTTTCCTGAGGACTGACCCTCACTATACACAACATCTTTCTTTACATTGCTCATGGTAGAAGCCAGAAAATCACACTTTTTCTAAATCTGGGTTGGTGATACAATGGTTTCCAAAACACAGAATTACACAGTGACGAGTTGGTCTATGAGAGATGGGAGATGAAATAGTTTGGTGGAGTTCATAACCAGAGTATCCAAGACACAGCACAGGTAGAAGGGAATCCAGGCAGAGCCCAGAGAGCCTATCCAGCTAGAGAAATGGTCTTGAGCGTCTACAGAGACAAATCCAGTCAGAGTTTGGAGGTCAGAGCACCAGAAAGAAGAAATGTCACCCACCAGAGGGCTATGCTTGAGAACTGAAGAAGATATACTCAATGCAACTGGAAAGGCTCAGTCTTTTTAAAATTTCAATTTTTCTAGTTGATTTTATATTTGATACAATCTTAATCAAAACTCCAGAAAGATTATGTATATATATAAGCTGATTATAAAAATATATGCAGAAATGCAAAGAATGTAGGAAAACCATTCTGGAAAAGTAGGGCAAAGTTAGAGCATGCAGACTGCCTCACTTTAGGACTCAACAAATGTACAATTCAATTATGGTGGAATAAAGTTAGATAAATAGAACAATGAAAAGAAAAAAGAGTCCAGAACAAAATATTTGCTCAACTGACTTCCTTCAAAAACATAAAAGGAAATTACCTGGATAAATTGTTTGAATAATCTTTTTGAAAAATGTTGCTAGAACAATTGGATACACATACAAAAAATATTTCACATCTCATACTATATCCACATATCAAAATTAGTTCAAATAGATCAAAATCATAAATGTAGGAAATAAGAATAGATATCTTCAATAAGACAATAAAGTCATACTATATGAATTTAGATTATGTAAATATCTTTATACACTACTAAATCAGCACTCCCAAAATAAAGATAAGATTAATAAAATAGACTTAAATACAGGACTCCCCCTTCTAAAACCCAATGCTGAGAGAATAAAAATACAAGCCATAGCTGTGGAGACAATGTTTGCCCATTAGATAGATCATTGATAAAGACTGACACCCAAAATAAATAAAGAACTCTCAGAACTCACTCATATCTAGCAGACAAAACAGTTGCACTGACATTTCATGGAAGATGAAGAAATAGTGGTTATGCACATGAAATCATGCTCGGCAGCATGCATCACCAGGGACAGCAAAGCCACAATGTGCTTCTCTTTCACACCTGTTAAAATGCCTTAAAACTTAAGGCCCAGTTCACCAATAACAGGTGGGGACACAGAGATAGGATCTGCAAACACGGATACTGTGAGTGAGCCCAAACAGCAAAGGCACTGGTTTGCTCTTTCTTAAAAAAAAAAGCATACTCCTATGACACAACCCACTCCTAGGAGAGTATGTGAGAGGAGTGAAAGATGTGTCTATCTAACACAAGATGCTCATGGCAACTTCATTTGTAGCATCCCAAACTGAAAATGAACCAGTGCTCACCCACAGCCAAGGCCCTTCAGCAGCAGGGACATCTCTGCAAGAGAACTGCACTGGGCAGGAAAGGATAGGATGACAGACACTCATATCAGAACAGATCAAACTTGCAATAATTATGCTGGCTGGACATGCATACACTATATACAAAGCACACACTATATGGTTCTAACTTGCATACAATTCCAGGAAGCACGTACTAACCCAGAGCAACAGAAAACAGATCCTGTTGCCTGAGGGCTCTGAGACGCGAGTCAAGCAGCAGAGGAAGGAAGGTTACAAAGGGGCATAAGCGAATTTTGGGGTAATGAGTACGTTCATTATTTTGATTATGGATGATGACTTCACAAATGTACACACATGTCATGTATTGTCAAATTGCACACTTTAAACATGCACTTTATTGTATGCCAATTATCCCTCAATAAGACTACTTTGAAATGCATGCCTAGGACCACCACACTGGTGAGAATTACCATCTTCTTCCAGGCTTCGACAATAGGCCCTTCCCAGACCAGGAACCAATTCTGCACCGTAGTTAGAGAGTAATGTTTTAAGAAAATGTTTCTATTCATGTTACTATGTAGCTCAAAATCCTTCAAAAATGACTCACCAAGATCTAAACATTTACTCTTGCCTACAACCCCTACCCATTGTTTCTGCTCCAGTTCTAGTCTCTCTTCCCTTCTGCTTCTCTCGTTTTAGTCAGGCTGCATGATCTGCTCCTGAACTTGACAACATTGCTCCTGTTGCAGGGCTTTTATTTGTCCCGTTTCCTTGTTGGGGACATTGCCCGTATCTAGGCAAACTCCTAACCCATCCTTTAGTCTTTAATGTTATTTCTTCTGAGAACCCTGGAACATTCACTGGCATCTTCACAGTGCCAGCCACACATGTAAGAAACCTGTGTAATTTACTTATGATCCATCCCATCTAAGCTTCAAGACAGTAGGGACCACTGTGCCCTCAATGCCTAGAACGCTGCCTCCCATCTAAGAAACAATGAGTGAACGGTAAGAGATAAGACCAGGGTTTGTTTGTTTGTTTTTGTTTTTTGAGACAGGGTTTCTCTGTGTTTCTTGGCTGTCCTGGAACTGGCTTTGTAGACCAGGGTAGCCTCGAACTCATTGAGATCCACCTGCCTCTGCTTCCCAAGAGCTGGGATTAAAGGCGTGTGCCACCATTGCCCAGTCCAAGGGTTTACTTTCTGACCCAACAGTCAACCCTTGACTTCCAAACTAGACTTTTTTCACAAGCCACCTATGCAAAAATCCATCACATGTATTCAACCTCAGGATGTACTTCCCCTGTAATGATTTAGCTTTCAACTTGGTTAATATTGCAAAACATAATGAAGGGCTGGTGGTAGGGCTCAGCAGGTAAGAGTGCTTGCTGTCAAGCCTGAAGACCTTGAGTTCAATCCATAGAACCTACACAGTGGAAGGAGAAAATACTCTCAAGATTTTCTCTGCCCTCCACATGTGTGCCATAGTACACACAGACGCACGCGCACACACACACACACACACACACACACACACTCACACTTTAAAAAAACACAAAAGAAGGCTTGGGGTGCAGCTTCACATGTGCCAAGGCCCTGGGTTTTATTCCTGGCACAAGGGAAAAGATGAAGCGAGGCCATGGGAGGGAAAGGAAGGAGAAAACTGAATAAAAGAAGGAGGTGGGGGTGGGGGGAGAGGGAGAAATGTTAAAAAAAGGAGCATATCTTTCAGTGTTAAATAATTTAAAAACAAGTACTGCAGTTGAGACCTAGAGAAATGTTTGTGATGTGTTACGTAGCTGAATGTGTAGGTTAGTTGGAATGTTTTAAAAGCCACTCAAGCTCATCTTAATACTAACATGTGTTCTGGATGTTTTTCCCTGTGACGGATAACCAAGAGGAAACCAGATGGGGACCTGCTGGAGAGGATGGGCTCCGCAAGAAATGAAGCCTGACTGGCCAGTGACCCAGTGCTTCCTGTCTTTAGAGCAATGGCCTAGATTTCCCATGTAGCCAGTGAGTGGGGCTGGGGAGATAAAGACTGCAAACATGGCTGCATTCCAAAGCAGCTTCCTAAGAAACAGCTCACCCCCTTACGCCCCCACCATGTTTATTTAGACTCCCCTTAATTAGAGCATTGCAGCATGCAGGCATAATCCAATCTGAAGGAACATTTCCCTGGAGAGCCATCTGTCAGAATTAGACCACCCTTAGCTACTGGACAGCAAGGCAGTACTGTAAATACCACAAACTGCTTGGATTCTCCAAAGGCTCAAAACTCATTTTCCAAGCAAGCATACGCCAGTCCTGGGGAGGAGGCTTTCTGTCAGGAAGCTGTCTTGCTGTTCTGGACAGTAACGGTTCCAAAGGTAGATCATTAAAGCTTGTCCCGGGGGACATTCTACCCAACTAGTGTCACCTTTCTTCAGAGATGAAATTGCTGTCCTTGACAAATCTATTACGCTCTCCTTGAGTTGTTGGAGGATCTAAAGAAGTTTCTCCACTCATCCTGTGTCTTCGGCAGCCTCCTTCTCAGGACTAGCCAGCTCACCCCAAAGGAAGTTGACTAGCCTAGAAGAGCATAGAGTAGGAGGCGGGATAGGGGAAGAGGTGATCAGGTCTCTTCTCAACATTCCCATCATGTCCCTCCACTACATAGGTGATGTGGGACACAGTCCCTCCTGTATACTCATCTTCTTGCCCCTTTCCCATCTTTCTGTCACGCCACCGTGCTCTGTTTAGATCTTGACAAGGTTGGTATGTGCATCCCTCAGATGCTGTTCTTGCAGGATGCTCAAACAAGTAATAAAGATGGAGTGACAGGAGACATCAAGAGAAAGGAAAGGACTAACAAAATGGGGGCTGGGGAAGTAGTTCAGTGGGAAAAATGTTTGCTACATAAGCACCAGGACCTGAGTTTGGATCTCTGGCACCTGTGTAAAAGCTGTGTGTGTTCACACATGTCTGTGATCCTAACAATGGGGGAGGGGCAGAGACAGGCAGATTCCTGGAGCTCACTGTCCAAAAAGGCTAGTCAGTCAGTGAGTGCTGGGTTCACAGAGAGACCCTGAGACCCTGTCTCAGAAAAGATACGGATGTAGGTGATAGTAGAGGACTCTTGACATGGACCTCTGTCCCCCATCACACATATGTGCTGTGATTTACACACAAACATCATGTACACACATATCATATACATGCACACACACAAATAACAAAATGGTCCTCATCCATACATGCTACAACAGTCAATGCATGAAATGCAAGCCATCTGTGATTAAAGTATCAGACACAATATGTAGTAATATTAAGTGCTGGCGAGAATACAGTATGGAAGGAGAAATCCTGCAGGGGGTACATACACCACGCTAGAATTTTCTTTGACAATTCCCAGACATATACACTGGACATTGCTCCTATTGAGTAGGAGTATGCATAAGAAAGTATAATGGCAATAGTTTCTAAAGTGGAAACAAAGTAGCCGGATGGCAGTGGCCCACGCCTTTAATCCGAGCACTTGGAAGGCAGAGTCAAGCAGATCTCTGAGTTCTAGGCCAGCCTGGTCTACAAGAGCTAGTGCCAGGACAGCCTCCAAAGCTACAGAGAAACACTGTCTTGAAAAAAAATAATAAACAAACCTCATATCAACTGCATAAATTATGGTATGCCATACAACAGTTGTGAAAATATCACTACAGAAAATAAAGCTAGGTATGGGGGCTCTTGTCTATATTCTCAACACTGGGGGGTTGGAGACAGGAGAATCTGGTGTTCAATGTCATCTCAGTTCTACAGTCAGACTAAAGACAATATGTGTTCCAAGATACTCTGCCTCAAAAATCAAACAAAAACCCAAAACAACAAATAAATACAATTAAGTTCAAAAGACTAATGTTATGTATATAAACATCAATTATTTTTACAACATCATAGTTAACATAGTTTACAGAATAATATAGTGAATGTTATTTCTTTCAAATAAATTTCAAAAGTAGGAAAAACTGGGCACCCTATTGTTATATGGTAAATTATTTTTTTAAAAAAACAAAGGGACTAAACTTCTGTATATTGATTACTTCTAAGAAAGCTTTAGACAGTCAAGGGACACACAGAATGCTGCAAAAAGGCTGATAATATTCTCCTTATTCAGAGAAGTTCTGCACTAACCAGTGTTCATTTGTTGTTGTTTTAAAAGCATATGCATGCATTATACACTCTGCTGTCTGCATTACAACTCCATCTAAAACAGAGGTTCTCAACTTTGCTAATGATGAGACCCTTTAATACAGTTCCTCATGTTGTGGTGACCCACCCAACCACAAAATTATTTTGTTGCTACTCCATAACTGCAATTTTGCCACTGTTATGAATCATAATGTAAATATCTGATATGCAACCCCTCTGAAAGGATTTAGGGGTCATTGGGTCACAGGGTCAAGTCCCACTGATCTGAAAAGTCAGATGCTTTGCTATGTTTCAACAATCTTGCTATCATGAAAGCTCCTGAGGTCTGTCTGTAAGAGGCCTGGAGCTTCACACTCCCTTCGTTTCAAGTGCTCCATCCCACAGCTCTTCCTGCCATGTCTCTCTCTTAAGTAGTCCAAATAGCAGGGTGATTATGCATGAGATGGGTAATGAGTAGAAAAACAGTGCAGAGTGAGACTCAGTGGATTCTTGAAGACACAGCTCAGTAGACACCAGCAATGGCCAGATTCCCGAGAGTCACTTAGATGGAACATGGCTTCCCAGGCAGCTAGTGAAAACCAGGGCTTTCTACAGGGCTTTCCAGTCCTTAGCATCAGTGAACCAAGCAGTGCTTAGGGTGTTTAGTCCCACATGTGGTGATATCCTGAGCTGGTGTTATCAGAAGGAACCAGCTAGAAAAGCCAATATCCTCCCCCACAACCTTGCCTTCAGTGATGTCACACTGGCAACCTGAAATCAGGCTCGCTGGGAATTAACTACAACACAGGAATCAGCAAATGCTACATGTCAGCTATTCTTCCTTCCCTGGGTCCCACCCTCCAGCCTGGTGACACCATCCACCAGCATACCCTTAGATATGAGCAGTTGTAAAATCGTATGATCATTGCCTGCAGAAAAAAGGGATGATGTACATTCCCACTAGTAAGCTCTGGTTGGAGAGTGCCCGCCTCACCTGCATTCAGCCACACAGAACACACACAGCTGGATATCCCTGACATCTTTTCCTGGCTTAGCAGAATTACATACCCATCGCTCTCAGATCTGGAAATGGTCTGATGCTCATGGGAAATGTAGGGAAATTCCCAATGAAAACGGCGTAGTAAGTAAAATTTAATGAAAATATAGGCTTTAAAGTATTAATTACTTAATGACCTATGTTGTAGCATGCCCCTTTCTAAATGCAGTCTATCCATGTTGGTAGAATGATGTTCTCCTTACTTCTGCTATCACTAGGTAAGATCGGTGACATACTCTCTTAGGATGAGTCTGAAGCAGACCACAGAAAACCTCTGAGTCACCAGCTAAGAAGCAGAGCACCAAGAAGGATTTCTGATGTGTTTCAGGCCTATTTGCCTTTGAGCTAGTAATAAATGTCAAGAGCATGGGCCTGACAGTCACTGTTTCTGCTGAGCACCAAACTCAGGCTCCCTGAATTCTGACCTCCTGCCAGGATCTGCCCTCTCTCTCTTGACTAAGAAAAATCTCCACCATGGTCCATTATATTATTACTGATCTGATTTCCATGGCTAAGATCAAAACCTATCATTTTTATATTCAATAATTTCAATTTTATTCCATCTAGGAAAGCATGAAGATTAAGTTTTATTTTAATGTGAATATTTATAAAGCTCACACTCTCTCCAAAGGAATAAAAACTTAACAGAGATTAATTGGTTCATGAGTTTACTGATACATAACACCTTCAAGTCCAGTATCCCTAAAGCCTGACCAAATGAAGCTTTCACAGGAACTTCATTTTATTCACTATTTTAGTAAGATAAAAGATGGACTTGAATTATCATGTGGTACACACCTGTAATCACAATACTCAGGAGGCTGAGGCAGGGGATTACCAGTGCTGGGCTAGCCTGGTCTACATAGTGAGATCCTAGTTCATGAAAGCAAACGTACAGACCTTATTTTTGACTCTATCATGGAAGCAGGGTACCAGACAAGAACAAGTAGGCTTTTGCATTTAACATCATTGTTGACCAGGAAGAAATACAACTGAACAAATGCACAGAAGGAAACAGTGTATATAATGGTAGAAGTACAGCGTGAAAGGGAAAGGAAATATAGAAAGACTTTTCCCAGTCCAGGACTTAGAACGTTCATCTTTAAGATGGGACGCAAGAGCTTGGTGGAGTTAGCAGGCGAAGAGGACAGAGAGGCAAATCAACACATCCCATCATGTGAACTAAACAGACTGACTGCTGCAAAAGGAACCCCAATTCCCACTCAGCTGCTGTCCAGTTATAAATCCCTGGCTGAATCTCTTACTGGGGCATCCGTCTAAGGTTCACCTGCCAAACTAAAAGTTTAGGTTGTAGGATTTGTATAGTTTTATTAGATGGCAAAGTGAACATAATAAATAGATATTCAGTTAGTATAAGCAAAAAAGAAGCATTTTTAAAAACAGTCTTCAAGCAGTGTGGCAGTTCCCAGCATTAAGGCAAATATTTACAGAAACTCCTCCAGGTGAGTAATAATACTAGCTTATAAAATCCTTCTCGGTGTGCAGCAGAGCTAATGAGGAAGAAATAGAATTTTTCAGTCACCAGAAACAATAACTTTGAATCCATTGACATAAGTAAGCCCTGGAGGTTGGAAGGAGTGGAATGTGCTCTATTGTTTAGCTCCTGGGATTCAAAGGACTGTGAGACAGTCCTGCCTAAGGCTTGGTTTCTAAAGCCCGAGAGTCACATTGTTTAAGGTGACTGAAACAGTAGATAGTGAGGATATATCCTGTCTTGGATTTCACCTAGAAAAGGAGGAAAAATATTGCTATAACCAGTTTCCAACTGATAATACAAACTGCCCACCACTCAAAACTCTAAAGCTCAGCATTTAGCTTAAAGTGGTCATCTTGACATCTTATAGGCACAATCTTAAATCATGGTTGAAGGAATTTATTTTAAATGCACACATTTAAATTTCTGTAAAGTTTTAAGCCAGACAAACTTATAGTTACAAATAAAATAGGCAGTAAGACCTGATGAGTTATTAGCCAATAGAAATACCAAGGAAAAGAACCAGGGCTGCCTAGATCTCAATTGGAACCATGAGGAACAAAATACAAAAGGAAGTACACATGAAACTGTGAAATACATTCATGTATACAATTATAGTTCCTATATATGGGTCTTTATATGAATGTATAAAAGGGTAGTATATTGAGGGGGGAAGGGTGATCAAATAAATTAGACAAATACAAAGTGTTTTAATAATGAAAAGAATAAATGGCTAAAAATTTTTCAGAACTGATTTGAGAAAAAATGCAAGATTCAGGATTATATCCTGACCAGAATAAACAAAAAGAAATGACTAATTAGCAATGTTGTAAATAAAGTATAGAACACTAAGAAGGAAAGGAAGATCTGGAGATCAGTAAAAAAGGAAAATTGACATACGAAGTAAAATGACACACTAAATATTGAATTTAAAAAGGAAGTTAGGAAACCATGGAATGAGAGCTTCATGTTGATCAAATCAAAGTAACAGATAGTTTGATTCTCCTAAAGTTTTATTTCCTGAAAAGTAACCTTCAAAAAATAATATGAAAATGAAGACACATTTGGGGGAAACAGGTTTGAAAGGAGGTTATGGCTAGTCTAAGGACATTCCAAGAAACGCATCTCCCAGTTTCACTCTCCTCACTACCTTGTGGTCTGATCCTCAGGAGATGCCAGACAGCAAGGGAGTCTCTACAGTGTGGAGAGAGAAATAAAATCCTCCAGGCCTCCAGAAGCACCAAGCAGGAATAAATGGAAGGTCCAACGCAGTCCTCCAATTAAGGTGATGAAGGAAGAGCTACCTGGCTTTCAGAGCAAACCAGAGTAGCACGTGAGGAGAAGGCCACGGACCATTCACATGCAACAATGTAGAACACATCAGCAAACTGAACTCAGCAGCACACGGAAAAGGACAGCACATCACAGCAAGTTCAAATTAATGTAGGATTATGGGATTAGTGAATATTAGAAAACTGATCACTATAATTGACCATAATGGTAGATTAAAGGGTCTCTCAAAATTTCAGCATTCGAGAGAGGGACACACTTTCTGATGTAACTCAGTCTACTACGACCAATGGGACACTTTTTATTTGAGACAGGGTTTCTCTATGCAGCACAAGGTGGCTTCAGATTTGTAATTCTCTTGCTTCTGTTTCTATTTATTTATTATGTATACAANTGGGAATTGAACTCAGGACCTTTGGAAGAACAGGCAATGCTCTTAACTTCTGAGTCACCTCTCCAGCCCTGCTTCAGTTTCTTGTATGCTGGAATTGACAGTGTGAGATACCATCCTTGGCAGAAGAATGCATCCTGAATATGATGAAGGTACCCACAGAATTCCTCTAGGAAAAACCATACTCTCTAGGAATGTAAAGACATTCTGTCTAAAATATGCAACAAGTCAAAGATGTCTGCTTCCATATTTAATACTTCATACTTTACTGGATAACCTAGTTTGTACATTAACAAATGACAACAAAACCAAACTAGTAGTATAAGAGATGAATAGTATAGACCAGGAAGCAGGAAAGTCATCATAATTCATATATAAGTGATTATTTATGAAGAAAATTCAGCAGCACCTATAAGAATTAAGAATTTTACAAGAGAAACATACAAAATTTCACTTATGTATCTATAGTAGTCAGAAAATGCTATTTTAGAAGTTACCACTTAAGGTAACAAATCTAACAAGAGTCTAGCAAGAACTTTATGTAGGAAAACCACAAAGCCTATGTGTATTTCCGTAAGCTGTAGGCAGAGACTGTTCTTTTGTTTCCCAACTGCTCAAACCTGAATAATCAAACAGAAACTATATTAATTACAACACTGTTCGGTCAATGACTCAGGCATATTTTTAGCTCTGGGACAGCCGGGTAGGAGCCATGCTAACCACCTCAACTCTGGGAAGGAGTGTGCAGCACATAAACCCTTTTTATCTGAGTAAAAGTTGAATCTGCCACGCAGCGCACTGCACGGCCTGGAAACATCTCTGTGTATGATGGTGGGAAACTGCCATGCTATACTGCCTGTGCATGCCTGGCAGACCTGATCTGGATGACTGCCCAAATAGAGAGTGCTTAGCTTCTTTCTTACTAACCCTGAGTGGGTGTTCAAGGACCTGGACCCAAAGTGGGTGGCAGGTCATGTGTGTTAGCCCCAGTTGTTTGGAAGCCATTTTGTAGGAGGAGATTGCTCTTTGGTTTCCCAATTGCTCAGACCTGAATAATCACACAGAAACTATATTAATTACAATACTGTTTGGCCAATTACTCAGGCATATTTTTAGTTAGCTCTTACATCTTGAATTAATCCATTTCTATTAATCTATGTAGCACTATGAGGCTGTGGCTTACGGGTAAGGATTCAGCTTCTTTCTCTTTCGACAGTTACATGGTGTCTCCCTGATTCCACCTACTCTCTCTCTACTTTCTGCCTGGCTTTACTCTGCTAAGCCATCAGCTAAAACAGCTTTATTTGTCAACCAATAAAAGCAACACACACACAAAAGGACATCCCACACCAGTAAACTGCCCCACGGATTTCACATACTCCAAGATGAGAACGAACCTTTGCTCATACTAGGCAAATGCTTTACCCAATGCCTCTAGAACATAACAGGTAATGCCATGACAGGGCTGAACAAATGATTTTTAGAAATACTTTCTGCTGAATTGAGGATCCAGAGTCCCTGGGAAGACTACAGAACTGTATCAGCATATGGCTAAAACAAGATGAAAATGAAAGGGAGAAAATCTAACTTTAAAAACAAAACTATATTTTCCTTTGATCTGGTTCTTATACTGATTGTTTAAGATACCAAAAAATATTTTTTACTTGACAATATAGCTCTAAAAATTATGCAAAAAATCAAGTATCAGTGGAAACTGAACTAAAAGAAAGTACATTATGGAATAAGAGTAATTGGCAACACATGCAGTTTGAAGGTGTATGCAGTTTCAACACTTCTACCATGAGATGGTAGACAGGCTCAAAGGCAAGCAAACCTAGAGACCTATTGTATGAAGCTCAGGCACAAAACCAAAGAGACCTTGTTCTACCTAATAGATATAAAGCAAGAACCAGCTCCCCAAAGTTGTCCTTTGACCTCCGCAGTTGGCAAACAGAAATACTCTAAACGGACAGGGATTACAGTGCATATAGCTAATGTAGGCTTGCATCCAGACTATACAAAGAACTTAGATTGTCATGGAAGAGAAAACAGCAGAAGAGTGTGCAAAATAAGCATCTCACAAGGAAGGAAGCTGGAATGACAAATAAACACATAAAAATATGGGCAACCTTGGCAGCCAAGAAGAAAGCAGTCATACGCCGCTTCACATGGGCACACATACACCCTAACCAGCAGGAGGAGAGCAAGAGTTGGTGAGAAGGTGGGGCACTGGGAATGGTGACATCTCACCAGCAGGGGCATCCATATGAGGAGCCACCATGGAAATGGCCTTGTAACTACTTGGAAATGCTGAACACCTGTATCTTAACTTCAACAGGGAATACACTCTAAAAAACTGTGATACATGTGAACCATTAGACAAACATACAACCATTCTGTTATGCTATTCTGAGTCACAAA
>LOJH01025788.1:2714-20642 GCA_001685095.1 Ellobius talpinus
AAAACTCAAGTCCAAATGGATTAAAGACCTCAATATAAATCTGATCACACTGAATCTAATAGAAGAGAAAGTGGGAAGTAGCCTTCAATTCATGGGCCCAGGAGCCCACTTCCTAAATAGAACCCCAGTAGCACAGACAGTAAGAGCAACAATAAATAAATGGGACCTCCTGGAACTGCTGATGGCAGACTGAGGTGAGACAAAGTTTCTGGATAAGAGGAGGTGACCCTAAGATGCCATCGGGTTTCAAGAGGTGAGCTACTGCTGAAAATGAAGTGAAGGAGCGTCACCACATGTATCTTCTCAAAAAAAGGCACAGTCTGTCAGTCAAGTCTTAATGAAAGATGATCATTAGCAGGGCACAGGGTTCTTTATTTCATATCAGAAAATAAAACAAAAGGTCTGTATAGTTGATTTTCATTAACAGTGTGGTCTGATGGGAAATAAAATCAAATAGGTATTTAAAAATCACATGAACTTTTTATGTAAGAAAACTGAGAGGTGGAAAAATGAACCATTTCCTAATCTAAGCAGATAACATGTCATAGTTGCTTAAATGCAACTATGAAACCATAAAAAATTAAGGCTCACATTTCAATAAGCATGTTGCTCTTCATCTTTCAGCACTGAAGCTGTTAGTATAGAGACTATTTCAGATGTTTGATATAAAGGGTATAAAGTCCATCTTTTTCCCTGTGAGAATGCAGGATGATTTGCAGCAGAGAAACAGCAAACCTGTCAGTAGACCTTGTTTTTAAAAAGCTGTCCTTAAGCTTAATAGTATCTGAGACAACTGTGGTTTTGAATGATGTTTCTGTCCCCTTGTCTTTTATGTTGCACAAATCTCACTCTTCGCATGCAGTTAAAACATCTGTGCCCTTTGTTTTCAATCAAAAATAAAGGACTCATTTAGGTTCAGCACAAAGGCCCAGGATTCATTTATCTTTCCTTTCAGTGATAGAGGATGCCAACTACAGTTTGCATTTGCAATAGTACTTGAGGATTCTGGCCTTAATTGAATAAATCTTTAGTGCTGGATGAGGTTATTTTGATTCAAAAATCCTTCACCCCATCACAGGAAACTTTCCAAATTATAACACACTTTCTTTATTAAAACACATAGAGCCTTTCAAAAATGGGGTTCTATACAATGCATTCTGCATCATATTATTTCCTAATCATTTTATCTTTCTTCCACACAATTTAATAATCCTTTATTTTAATGCTGATGATGATGTTCAGGATTAACATAAAGGAAATTAGGTAACTGGAGGTGAAGGGCCTATTCACACATCAAGGTATTTTGATGGAATGGAATGGAAGGAAGGAGAACTAAGCATATGGACCCACGAACATACTCTGAAGAGCAAAAGCTACCCCTGATGAGAGACAAATCACAAGCCCACACGTGTCTTGAGCTCAACAACCTCAGAATTCCTTACTATCATTCTGGTATGTTCCAGACACCTCCTCAACTCTGAGGTAAGCAAGTAAATCAATTTAGTAAATGCATGTTTTAACATAACAGATTTTAGTGTTGATGGGAACATGAACATTATAAAAATTAAACAAATAATAATATAAATGCAATTGTAGCTGAGCTAGTCAACACATGCTGTGATGATCCCTAAGACACTCATCCTTCATAGGCTGATACCATATGTGTTGGGAAGCCTAATTAGTGCTGTTTGTCTTCAGTACAACTGTTTTGACAAATTAATATGATACCATATATATATTGAATATTCACAATGTTCATCTTTCTTCTGGATGAAAATAAGAAAATTGTAATAACCACATGGATGACTTTGTGGTTATTAAAAAATGGCCCATTCCTGCAGCCATAACTATAAAAGCCCACATGTTCCAGATTAGCAGAAAAATAAACATTTTACCCTTAGAAAGATATGTAAAATAATTCTACATTATATAGGAGTTGGAGAGATGCCTCAGCATCTGACCTCCATTAGCATGACCTCATATTCACATACATATAAGCACACACACACATGCACATACATAACTAAAAATAAATTAAATCTTTAAAAACTATATTATAACTAAAAACAAGAGTCAAATTAAATAAATGACTCACTGTGACTTATGAAATTCTAGAAATATTAATTTATCAGTTTTTCTATGGAAATTATGGATAGATACTACAGTAGAAAAAATTGATATCAATGCAACAGTACATTGTTATATGAAAAGATAAATTTTATGGCAATGAGTATCATCCATAAATAGCAAGAACTGTGAATATAGGGTAGACATATGCTATGGGATTTTTCTTGTACCCTGTAAAGACTTGTCACTTGTATTGGTTTAATAAAAATGCTGATTGGCCAGTAGCCAGGCAGAAAGTATAGGCAGGGTGACCAGAATAGGAGAATTCTGAGAAGAGGAAAGGCTCAGTCAGAAGTTGTCACCCCGTTGCAGAGGGAGCAAGATGAGAATACCTCACTGATAAAGGTATCAAACCACATGGCTAATACAGACCAGAGTTATAAGTTAATGTAAGGTGTAAGAATTAATTAATAAGAAGCCCAAGCTAATAGGCCGACCAGTTTAAAATTAATGTAGACCTCTGTGTGTTTCTTTGGAACTGAAGGGCTGTGGGACCAGGCAGACAGATATCTCTGTCAACAGACATATATCAAGATTAATTATATTTGTGATTCAAAAGCAGGTGATGAACATTTGTGTGTGTCTGCAGAGTCCAGATAGGAAATATAATAGTCTCAGAAATCCTCAGGGACAAGCATAGGAACATGGACAAGGCCCTAATTCCAAAAATAAAAAGTGAAAGCAAAACCAACAGTCATTAGAAGCTAAATACAAATTACTACTAATTGCAAAATGACCCCAAAGAGAACTGCTGCATAGAAAACTAGAAATTAAATCTGGGTAACCATAATACTGGTCAATTTCCATCTTCCTCATCTCTTTTTGCAGATACTTGTAATTGCTCAGTAGGATCCAATAACAATTGAAGTTAACTGTGTATATCAAGTTGTTTATCAGACAAACATGATGGGAACCTTAAATGAGTTCATCTTGGCTGTTATTAATATTAGCAATGTGTATGGTCTCAATTTCTACAAACCTCAAATGTCAGTTATTTCATTTCCTAAATAAGAAAACACATTAGAATTGTTCAGAGATGCATAATCATAAAGGTTATATGTGCAGATGTACATATGAAGATTTATTATAAGAACAAAGCTCACATAATTATGGAAATAGATGTGCTCTAAGATTTGTAATACTGCTCCACAGGGAAGAGATACAGGAGAGCTAATGTCTAGTTGTAGACTGAGCAAAGACTAGAGAATAAGAAACCCAGGGTCTTCTCCCAATCCAAAGACTGGTAGGTCAAGACCGATGAAGAACAATGCTCCAATTTAAGTCTAAAACAGAAAACAAAGATTATTTCTTCAATAAAATGAATGAGATAAAAAAAACTCATACCTAGAAGGGATTCAGTAAACAATTGTATCCCATTAGGCTTTCAAATGAATTGGAATGTCTACCATTATTTGGGTGGAACTGTGAGCATTACTAAGATATATGTTAATTTCATAGAGATATAGCTAAAATACAATAAGAGGGTTTCAAAACTATTTGAACACCTGTTGATTCAGTTGTGTTGAAGCATGAAAGGAACCATCATACTAATTCCATTTTTCTCCTAAGATCATAGGTGATATATAAGGTTTAGCTCACGGGAGCAACAAAGTCTTACATAAAAGTGGCTACAGTAAAGACCAGTGTCTTCATCACAAGAAAGTGCACCTATAGGTGAAGTGTTGAGATGTCTCTGACTGATGACTGCATGTTTAGCATGAGCCTGGATCTTCATCTCAAATACCAGCACAAAAGAAAGGAGTAAAAAAGAAAAAGAAAACTGGTTAGGTATTTGTTGTTATATTTTCATATATTTATATTTTCTGATAGATACAAAGGTTTATCCAGGAAGCAAAATAGAGAGAGGGTCGTGCCCACTGAGCTCCTTTAAGCAATATTACTTAATATAGATTCTTGAAGCACTGTTCATCACAAATACAAAATCCCCTAAGAAATATCCTGTGTAAAATATCCATATTAATATATATGCCTTGATTTCCAAACCCATTTCAATAAGATAATAACCAATACTGTGAAAGGTTATTTTGTAGCAAGATCTCAGATAATATTCAGTATCATACTAGCAATGATCATGCTTACCAAGCAAGACCACCACTGTTCAGTCTCAGACTAATGATTTCAGAAGCTGTCTTTGGTCGTTTTCCTACACATGATGCCTTCTTTTGTTCTAACCAGCTATTATTTTTTCTTCACTGTTTGCATAATATGCATAGTATAAGACAGAACTGCCTTTTCAATTTGCTATAATAATAGCATAAATAATAATAGCATAAATGCACTCCTGCAATCACTATGATAGTTATCACAACAAGTTTATCTTTAACCTCAGCAGATAATTAAATATGCAAGTTGTGTTTAGTTGTGTTTTCTCCATAAGACAATAATGGTTATATAATACAGTAGTCTAAGAATAAGTTATTAAGTATACACTGTGAGACAAAATCTTGTTTCCTAATATATTTGTTTAATTAGGTAATTAAACAAATTAGGCAAAAGTGAATCTTTCAGATTTGGGAAGGTTTGAAGAAATTAACTACTTTAAACAATACTGTCTTCAATTACTACCGTGATTTAAGTGTTTTTACAACATTAGCTCTTGCTATAAATTACATTAACACCTGAATCTTTGGGGCTTGCAGTAAAATTATCCTACCTGCTGAGCAAAAGTCAAAATTGTTAAAATAATTAAACTTTGGGAGGTTATAAGACTAATTGAAGGACAGAGTATTTATTGTCAGCACTGAGAACCTGAGAGATGTAGAACAAAAGTTCTCTTATTCATCTACTATCCATATGTTAGCACAGACACTGAACAATGTTCCTT
Source organism: Ellobius talpinus (assembly GCA_001685095.1). Classification (NCBI taxonomy): domain Eukaryota; kingdom Metazoa; phylum Chordata; class Mammalia; order Rodentia; family Cricetidae; genus Ellobius; species Ellobius talpinus. The sequence continues at coordinate 7,687 of LOJH01025788.1, forward strand.
TTTTAGTCTCACACAGGTAAAGAGATGTAATGCTCTGATCAAAATTGCACAGAATTTTTTTTCAAAAAGAGCCTTAAGAATATTGACAAGGTTGGCACACAAAGAAGAGACACGTTCTCTGACAGCCCTGCCAGCTTTATGAAATAGCCAAGGTCCACTATTTACTGAGAAAAGAATATGACATATTTGTTTGTTTGTTTGTTTGTTTGTTTCACAGGATTTAGGACTTGGTGAGGGAAGGCAAAATATAGAAGAAACAAAAGCAACTATAATAAATCAGAATGGCATGTGACATATCAGACAGCAAACCAAGAAGGTGCATATGCTGAAGAACAGATTCCATGGTTCCCTCACAAAGATCACAGTTGAGACTCAGTAAAAGTCATGTAATACAACATTGCTAAAAATGTAATTTGCAATGCTCTTAACACTGATAGAATTATTGGTTCTGTTCTAATGAGTCAAATAATTTCTCTCTCATAATTTTTACCTAAGTATATGATTTATACATTATTATTCTATTAATCCTCATGTGCTTAATTTTTCAGGAATATAAGAAATATATATTTCCTGGGATTACAAATAAGAGGAAGACACAGGCATCCATCACAATGTAACTGCATGCTAAATGAAGATTCTTTAGTCTCACAGGATTCTGTTTTTTAGTATAGACAAAATTCTGAGGTCAGTACAATGACTGCCCTTTCTACAATTAGTAACCTGCCTTAGAGTATTATAAGCCCATGGCTCTCTTTCTTGAAAGGAATAGTCATCTCTAGGAATCTAGGTCTTCTGAACTCAAAGGATTCCTGACTTTAAGAAGAACTATAGTCTCCTCAGGACCAATTTGGTGGATCATCAGTGGCAATTCTCCTTGTTGTCCAGCTTCTGTAAGAGGATAGGATGGAGATACTTAAAAGGCATGCCACTGGTGTGGGAAGTCCTTCTGTATATGTGTTGCTTTATTGGTTAATGAATAAAGAAGCTGTTTTGGCCAATGGCTTAACAGAATATAACCAGGCTGGAAAAGATATACACAGAGTAGAGTCAGGGAGACGCCATGTAGCCCCACCAGAGACAGACATCAGACAGAACCTTACAGGTAAGTCACAACCTCATGGTGATACACAGATTAATAGGGTTAAATTAAGATATAAAGCTAGCCAGTAAGAAGCTAGAGCTAATAGGTTAATCAGTGATTTTATTAATACAGTTTCTGTGTGGTTATTTCAGGGATGAGCAGCCGGGAACAAACAAATGGCCTCCTACAACACACCACATTTTATAGATAGTGCATAACATTGTGTGGTGTTTTCTCCCAGGGAGGACTACAAACGGTTTCCAGAGCTGTTGCCCCCAATCCATGAAGTAAGCTGTTCTGACTGAAGAAGTCCACTAACTTTAAAACCAAGGCTCTAGATTGCAGGCAAGCAACCTCATCCATGTTTGTAAGCACAGTGCACCTAATCTGTTTCGTGTTTTCTCATTTTGCCCATTTGGATTTAGATTCCGGTTATTCTGATACCATCATCATCTATTTTGTCCTCCAACATCCTTTATTTTGAGGTCATTAATTTCAAAATTCTTTCATCCTTTCATTTTTGTCCTACCAAACAAAGCCTTAATTTTTAATCTACCCACCCCTCCCCCCGGGAGGACTTACTGATAGTGGAGGAGAGATGGGGATATGTCTTCTGGCATAAAAAGGAAAATGGGGGCTTGAGTTCAATGGTCCCAGCTCTGTCTGACCTTGTTGAATGCCCCAGTCTATATCTCAATAGTAGACCCTTGCTTATAGCTGCTGTGCTTTTCATGAGATTGGTTAGCTCTCAATACTGCATATGGTCTGCTTTCTCTCCCGAAATTTTTATAGTCATGTGTTCTGGATGGCAGGTATATTTGTTCTGTACTTACATAAAATACAAACTGCTCTTTCTGTCTGTCTGAGTCCCGTGGCTATGCTGGACCTGTGAGCACTGGCTAATGAACATGTTTTCTTGCATTAGGATAACATTTCTCTAATTTCTTCATTCTAAACAGAGTGGGTCAATTTGCTAAATGAATGCTGAAGGTCTTTATCTGTGTTTAATCTAAACAAGATGTGCAATGAAAGTAATAAAATTTCTTTAAATAAATTAAAACTTCTATAGAATTTTTTCACTTTTACTGATTCTTTGTAGATTTCACATCATGCATCCCAATTCCAACCATCTCTCCATGCCCCACCCCACACCAGCATCTGCCCTCTGCCCTTGCAACCTCCCCACAAAACAAAACAGAATTTAAAAGAAAAACTAAAAACAAAAAAAAATAAAGCACAATAACAACAAAAGACTTGTCACGGAGGCTCTTGTGTGGCCTGGTGATTCATACAGTTCAGCCTTTACTTACAAGTGTTTATTGCCATAAGTTATTAGCCTGGTGAAGGCCTCAGGCCTCTGCTACACCATTGAGTCTCTCCCTGGTGCTTCTCTTGGATATCCTGTTGTCCCATGTTATGGAGATTCTAAAATTTTGGATCTATAGGTTCACCCACTTCTTGTGATTCAACAGTTCATAGATGAGGTAGATTTAGAGGTGGGTCAACTCATAGCCTTGGTTCTGGGCCTGTGTGGTAGCCGAGTTTGTCAGTCCGTGTGCTCTCCCTCATCCTCAACACCTGGGTGAGCTCTCCAGCACTGCCTGAACCAACTCACCCTGAAGCAAGAAGCAGGCTGGTTCTGCTCTCAGGCACTTGGTTTCTGCTCACCCACCAGTGCTGGGCTCTAGACCAAGACTTGGCCCTTGTCAACAGTTCAGGACCATACATCACCTTGGTCTTAGGTGGCACGACAGCCATTCTTCTCAGTGTGATCCTCAGCATCCTCCCCTCTTCAGACTTCTTGTCTCCCCAGCCCAGGAACTGCTCTGCCTTTCTCTTTTCTACCTCCCCACCCTGTACTTACTCACCATAATGGCACCCGACTGCCTGATTGTTGAGGAACTGTTGTTCTCCTAGACACCTGGGGCTTCTATAGAATTTTATCCCTTGTTCCTGGAGCTGGACATTGAACATTTTCTTTGTTCTCTTCTTTGTATATACCTATCTTTTTTTCTTGAATCTCTGGCCCGTGCTACATTTTTTCCCAATGACTATTGTTATAGGAGCAGGCCCACAGTTCCTCTCTTTGAAGCTTGCCATTTATATACACAGCATTCCTCTTCCATACCCTAGAAAAGTGTGGATGATTATACCAATGTTGTAGACCTCAGACCTCCAGTGAGTGGATTCATCTAGAGGCAACCATGTGATTGATCTCATCAAATGTGCAGCCAATAAACTTTCTAGAGGGAATGGTTTTCTTTTGTGAGTTTGTGAATTTTCAAGAATTCTTCTGCTATTGATTCCCTGAATCATTATACTGTGCTAAAATATGAAAAAATAATTTGTGCATATTTATATGGACAGTCTCTTCATATATGCATCCTTAAATCCATAAGGTGTACTTGGCAACCTAAGATTGTTATACTGTGGAGTATATTTTATGCAGTCACATATTGAAATGAGTGTGTGTTCTACTGTGTTGAATTCGATGTCTGATGCAGGTTAGTATCTGTGGCATCTTGTGTTTGTTTTCTTCCTCATCTTCTGCTTATGTGGTCTATCTATTATTGAAAATGCTTCATCGCCATCTCTACCTTTATTCTTCGAATGTCTGCTTCTCCCTTCTGTTCTGCCAGTATTTGGAGACCCATTAAAGAAAAGCTCCAGTACTGAATAGATCATCAAATGGTACCTTCTCTGGGAAAGACTGAAAAATTGAAGGTCCCTCCCAAATCATATGACTTTGTGTCAGGGGAAAGGGTTAGTGGTGCCTCAAATACTCCTGCTGAGTCAGGCCTCAGGCAAGCCAAATATAGGAATATTTTTTCAGCAGCCTCTATCTTTCACAAAACAAACTGTCTGTGAACCATTGGGTGTGACTTGACCACATTGCTGATGTTACTCTTGCTGAAGAGGAAATGTTCATGAAGGACCTGTGGGTCATTAATGCTGCTATCAGCTGGTCCATCATTATTTTTATTAGAATATTTTCCATTGTGTGTTTTTGTTCTACAAATACAATTAGAAAAGGACATTTTAACACAGTGTATACCATACTTTGAGTACACACGTCCAGACTCCCTGCTCTCCTTTTTGCCCTTCCCCTTCCTGTTAGTACCCTTCATCCCCCCTAGGCAGCCTTGTCTCTATTGTCATGCTTTACATACAAGCATGATTTTTAATTGTATAAATTCTAGGACACTCAGATGAAAATAAACATAATTTTCTTTCTGAGTCTGGTCTAGTTTCCTACTATGGTTATCTCCAGATGCATCCATTTTCCTGCAAATGACATAACTTTGCTCTTTCCAGTAGAAACTTTTCTATTGTGTATATATAACATATGTCCTGTATTCATTTAGCTGTTGTTGGATACCCATATTATTTTAATAAAAAACAGCTATTGTGAGCAGTACTGTAATAAACATTAATGTGTAACTATCTTTGTGACTTATTACCACTCTTCAGGTAAATATCAAGTACATAATTATTTTCCCAACTTATATTGAATGCTTAGCACTAGTTTGATTTTTAGTGCATGGAAGCTGTTATATATGTTACTTAAAGAAAAAAATATGCCTTTCAAAACATTAAGGAAAATGTCTGTTGTTGACTTTATTTAGAAAAACAAAGCCCCACAGTAAATCCATAAAGATTTTTATATTTTTGATAGTGTGTTTGGATGACCTGCACTGCTAGATGGGCAAGTTCTTTGAGGTCTACTGAAGCAGAAGGACTCAGAGTATGTACCAGGAGTGTTGCAGCCCCCAGGTCAGAGGTATATCAACCCAAAGATGCTGAACATGCAGCTTGGTGAAGCCATGCCCAGAAACTCCAGACCTTTATCACCCTTCCTGGAAAGGAGAAATTAAAACTCCTACTTCTTTACACTATTATCCCCTATGGGAAAACAAGAAGAATAAGAAATGCAGAAATGTAATTTGTAAACAATTCATTTGTATGACAAAGTCTCAGGTTGTTTTAAATGAGAACTTTTTATTCATGCCTGGAAACTTTAGAAACTTAAGAAGCTGGCAAGACACACTTTCTTCCTTCTCTGTGAATAGGGATAAAGTTTGGGTTCCAAAGCCCTGCCCTGCTTCAGTGACTTCTAAAGTGACAGAAATCAGAGATTCCCACATAGGGGAACATACTGAAAGCATGCAAAATCACCTAACATAACTGGAATGGTTCTTGGCAATGAAAAACAAGGTTAATATAAACAGTGGTAACAAATCATTACTATTTAGGAAACTTTATAATAAATCAGTTGTGCCCACGGACTGGGGGCCTGATTGAAATGCAGATTGTAACACGGCAGACCTGCAGTGGGACATGGACTCAGAACTAACTCCCTAGCAATAGACAGCCATTCACAGATTCCCAAAGCATTCTTTCATGGATATTTCTAAAGTATATTGCTAAGAGGTGATTAAATTAAAAGTAATCAGACAGGAAATATTCAAAGTTGGTATGAATGTGAGGCTTAAATTTTGTCACTTTTCTTTTAAGCTTTCCAGTCCTTAAGAACTGAAAAGTTTAGAGTATGTCCTCACCCCAGAATGGGAGGGATCTGGAGAAGCTGTGCAGTGAACTTAATTTGCCTTCTGAAACTTCACTTCGAAATCTTTAGAATCTATTGAACTTTTTAAAGAAACCAGTATTACATTAACACTATTTTTTTAAAAAATGTTTGACTTCACAAGTAAATTGACTTTAGTGTTTAAGTGTCCTTTATTAAGTTGGGTTTACATCACTACTAAGTAAGGCTTTTTAAATATGTATTTCATTTTCATAGAAAATATAATATATGAGTTTATTATCATCAGAAAACTGTTACATCACAATGCTTAAGTGTAGCAATTCAGCATTCCACACCTCCTGAGAGAAACTCAACAGAGACATATGACTATTTTTCTTTTATCAAAAATGGATTCTTTTGTCATAATCTATCCTTATTAGAGTTTCCCCTCCCTCTGCTCCTGTCAGTTCTTCTCCACCTCCTCTCACATTGGAATCTACTTTCTTTCTGTCTCTCATTAGGAAAGAACAGGTTTCTAAGAGATAACAACCAAACATGACAAAGTAAAATATAATAAAATGAAGCAAAACCTTTCATAATGAAGTTGGACACAGAAACTCAACAGGAGGAAAAGAATCCCAAAAGCAGCCATAAGAGTCAGAGACTCCTCCATTTTCATGATCAGGAGTTCCATAAAAACACTAAGCTAGAACTATAACACAGACATAGAGGACCTGGTGTGGTCCCATGTAGATCCTGTGATTGCTGCTTCAGGCTCTGTGAGTTCATTTCTTCCCTGCTTGGTTGTTTCAGAGTGCCATGTTCTCCCAGTGTCCTCCATTCACTCTGGGTCTTACACTCTTTCTCCCTCCTCTTCCTCAGGGTTCCCTGAGCTCTGAGGAAAGGGGTTTGATGGTGACATCCCATTTAGACTTTCTCTGCTCTCTATGTGTATAGTATCTGGCTGAGAGTCTCTGCATCTGCTCCCATCAGCCTCTGGATGGAGCTTCTGTGATGATGAATGAAGAAGGCACCAATCTATGAATACAATAGAGTATCATTTACAGTCATTGTATTGATACTTTAAAAAAAACAGGTAGCGTTTGGTTTACTTTAGATCTCAGGGCCATCTAGTACCTGGTTCTTTGTCATCCAAGCAATGTCAAGTACGTGTTCCATCTCATGCAGTAGGCATTAAGTCCAATCAAATATTTCTAGGTTACTCCCACGAGTTCTGTGCCACTGTTGCCCTAGCATATCTTGCAGGCAGGAAATATTGTAAGTCAAGGGTTTTGTGGCTGGGTTGGTGTCTAAGTTTCCCTTTTGTAGCCTGCAGCATACCCTCCCACACTAGAACACAGAGGTGAAGGATCCATACAGGCACCAGCTTGAATTACCTGTGTTCAATGAGTTTCTTCCTATTTCCATCTGCTCACAGATGGTTTTGAGTACATCTTAGGCCCACAGCCATGCTAGCTATGGGGCAAAGGGATGTAGCTGGATATTGACAATGGGAAAATACCCTGATAACAAACAACTAAAGGAGACAGAACTTATTTTAGTTCATAGTTTTAGGTACAGTTCTTCAACGTGAGGGAGTCAAAGCAAAACTTCAAACAACTGTTTACATCATATCCCAGGTAAAGAGAGTATGTAAACACATGTATCAATGTTGACTATTCCATGCATGGGCTCAGCTTCTTTGCTCCACTCACACAGGGCAGGACCCTCTGCTTTAAAAACGGTTACCCAGAGTGGACTGGTTCTTCCCAGTTCAATGAAATTAATAAAGACTACTCCACAGACATGCCTACAAGGCAACAGAATATATAAAATCTCTCTCTAAGACTCTCTTACCAGGTAATTCTAGTTAGTATTAAGTTAACAATTAAAATTTTCCATAACAGTAACTAAATGTAAAAATCTCATTGGAGAAACTTTATTTCAATCATCATGCATACATACACACACATGCACACACACACACACTCCCATACACACACACACTAATGCAAAGGTCCTAAAAGAAAAAAATATTTAAGTACCACAAAATAAATAATTTATTAAAATGTTGATAAAAGCATAGGTTCAAAGAAGATTAAATACAAAATGTTCTACTAAGATGGTGTATTTGGAAGCAAAGATGGTGTCTGGTGGCTCTTGTTGGCTTCAAGGGAACAAGATTGTGTCCTATAAATATAAAAAGTAAAGACTGCCCAAAGTTTGGAGCCACGGTTTTCTGTGACCTTCCAATTCATGGATATCTAAGACTCAGTGGTAATTTTTCCATTTATCATTTATTTTTATTTCTTTTTTTTCTCCAGAAAGCAAATCATATGCTGGAAACTGGAAGAGTCTTACAGCAGATAAGAATGGAAGGAAGGCAAATGGTGGTGAGGTGGTACTCACAATGTCTAAAATTCAAAAGGAAAGAGTCAGTATAAGATTAAAATTCAATATGGCATGAATGCTGTTTTCCTGGAAATCTCTCATGAAATACACAAAGCAGAGCTCAGCACTGTTCATAAACATGACTATATAGCATTTTGCCATGCCTCTATTCAGACTGCTGTGCATAGTACTTTACACATGTAGCTAATGCAGAATTGCTGTTCTCACTGATATGTAAACACTGCAGGGTAATGACTACTTTCACAGAATTATGTTTAATCTAAGGGCCATGTCCAAACTTTTGACATGGCAAAATTTCACTACCAGTTCTACCAATTTCACTCTCAAATACTGTGCAATTGAAATCACAAAGTAATATTTTGGGGGCTGCATCCATTACTATCCTTACAGGTTGCCATCTGTGGGAGGATGTGAAGATACCATTCCATTTTAATAGGAGGCTTAAGTAACTGCTTGTTGGTGTTTTTAAGGCTGCTCAGTACTGGTCGTGCATGGACCCTTAAGTAAAACTGCATGTGAAGGGACTTATCACCATATGGAATTGGCTTACAAAATCAAGGAGGCTGACAAGGTCTTCAGGCAGATGTTGTGAGGAAAGCCAATTGAACTGTAGCCACAGAAGCTCAAAATCAGCATGTCAGTTTTAGTATTAATATATATATATAATGTATGTGTGTATACACACATATACATACATACATATATACATACATACCTGAGTTGCATTTATAGTATGTTAAGCAGGGACATCCTTCCTGTATTCTGAGGAGAGTTATAACATTTTTTATTTGGTGAGGCCACAGTCTATGGGAAGAACAACCTACTTTTTCATCAACCCAAGTATATGTCAATGTATACAGAAACACCCTTAACAATATACCTGTAATGTGATTCAGTCTCATGGTTGAGACCCTGGAGGCCAGAACATTTATGGAAAAACAACCAAAACCCTTTTTTATGGTTTCAATACACACCTGTTGAACAGCTCTGAACAATCATTGCACAGATCTGTTCTGTTCGGTAACTTATATCTTATACCTTGTATCCTCCCTCCCCTCTCCCCCCAGTTGCTTTATCTCAGCCCTCAGGTCCAGAAATCACTCCCTGAGAACCCACAGGTCACTACTGCTAGGGAAGCAGGTAGGCTGATGGAGAGTTTTTCTCCTTTCCTTCTGCTCCCCTGATCTAATCCCCCATGTCATCTCCAGCTCTGCAGGCAACCCATTTCATAATATATTATTTTATGACCACAATTAAGTCATAATAACTTAAACAGAATTAAAATCACACTTCCACCAAAAATGTTCAGTTTTTGTTTTTGTTTGGTTTTTATTTCTGCTTGTTTGTTTTTTAATGTGGTGCTGGACCCCTGGGATAGAATCTCTGGGTAATCTGAAACCTTAAACAAACTATGTTCAATAGGTTGACCTATTTCATATTTTTACTCAATAGAATAAACAGCATAAAAGTTTTATAGCATGAAATATATACTTCAATTCTGACAGGAACAACTGAGACCCCAGTTGAGTAAAACTCTCCCCAAGTTGTCAAAGATGTAATGGAGATTAAACTTTTAACTTATGACTTTCTGACCAAGCAGGATAGGGCAGGGCAGGTTGCCTCTTGTTAACCTTCAGGATACTATTATCTCTCTCTCTCTCTCTCTCTCTCTCTCTCTCTCTCTCTCTTTCTCAGGCTTCCATCTGCTGCTTACATACATAATTTGCCTTTCTTTGTTCCTTCTAACTTTCGCTTGAACTTTTTCTGAAAACCCACAGAGGTTTTGGAGTTCATTCTTCTGTTTCACCTTTTTCAATGTAATATTTTCAACATGATATAAACACCAAATGCAATTCTAAAACATTTCAAGTAACTCGTGGGCTGTTTTGACCAGTATTAGGGCAATCTTCACTCATTTGTTCACAATAACTATATAATATTTACACAACTGTAAGAAAGCCAACCTCTCAGGAAGATAGCTCATATTGTTTCTAGAAATGACTAAAATCTTTAGAGGAAAATTTCAGCTTCAACAGAGCAAGGTTATAGATTTGTGCAGTCTTCCTATGTGTAAATGGTGACCCCACTCTAAAGATACAATTTATTTCCAAGGCTAAAGGCAGCTGTGATAGAAAGCTCAGACTTTTCCATATCATAGCTTCTAAAACCTTCAAAGCATTAAATGTAAAGCACCTACATGCCCAAAATAGTAACAGTCATGTACATAATAAATATTGGACAGAATGTAAGGCACATTAATTGAAGTGAAATTGGAAGTTTGTGTTTTTTTGCCAAACAAGCCTGTGGCTATATTTTTCCATTCCAGTTAAATTAGTTTCAACTACTCTTATTTTGGAATAAGAGGCTCATCGTGTGTTTGTTCTTTGTTATTTATGAGATAATTGGGTTCCAATTGGAACATACAGAGTAATGAATGCCTCCTCAGGCTCACATCAAAATCTGCTTTCTGCAGGTTGGCAGCCTTTGCGCTTAGAGGTGTCTGCAGAAGTTCCTTTATTTCCCCTTTGAACATACATTTTAATTCTTTTCATAGCTCAAGTGCTTTTAAGTTCTGCAATTTTAAGACTTTTACAAAGGAATAATATGGTGTTAACTGTAGAAGTTTATGAAGTTTGTTTGAATTACAATACTCTGGAATTTGGGCTTCAATATACCACCTGAGAGCTTGCTCCAAATAAAAATCAAGAAGACCCAGAATCCACTAATCCTTCTGATAGACTATAAGACATTTTAGCATTGCTGCCTATCCTTAAGACATTCCTTTCTGTTGAGAATTCCTTTGAAGTTGGAAAGGTATATTGCAGACTGCCGTACCTAGTTTCTTGTTGGCCTAGTTTAGGGTGGATGTTTAAACCAGTTATACACATTTTGTGTATGATTCAGTAATTGTAATATATTATTAGCTCATTCATTTATTTAATATTTATATATCACCTACTATATATGATACTTCAGAACCATATAATGTGATAATCCATGTGGTTTAGGCAGCTCTGGTTACTAACCATAGACAAATACTTAAGAATCCTACAGAAATACAAGTTGTGAGTCTGCAGGTGCTGTTTGTGCATTTTTCTTGTTGAATCTCACCTGATAATAGAAAATTTTACATAAAATAAAATGTGTTCAGTAAAAATGAGCACAATAGTATACATTTGAGATGGAAATGCAATCAAGTTATAACACAGCGAATTAGGAAAAGGTGACATCCATCTTTGGAAAACACTTATAAATAACATAAGTGAAAAGGTGGGAGTGATAAGAATTTAAAGATGAAAGTATAATAAAATGCAAAAAGATATTTGGAGAGGAGAATCCACTATGGAGGAACTCATCAGACATTAGAGTCCAGCCTGTCTTGCCCAACAGAGATAGCAGTGCATCTCTTACTGAACAAATAAAACAAGCTTAAAAAAGAATAGAGGGGATATGTGGTGCTAATTATAGAAGATTTTGCTGACATTCAGTCTTTTGTTTTATTTAAATTTATTTTTTACTGCACATAGAAGTATAAGTTGCACACTTCAATGGGGTAACTTGCAATGTCTCAATATATGCAAATATTGCATTATGTATAAGATAGACAGAACATGCCTTTCTCTTTAAACTCTTTGTATTTTCTTGGGTAAACAACATAAAGCATTTGGTCAAGTACATAGAATGGCATGGCTATTGTGGCCACTCTGGCATGTGATAGCATGGCAGTATCTCCTGCTGAGCACTGTAAGCGAGCCTCTGCAATTACTGAGTCAAAGATGGAAAGAGCTTTAGAAGTGGAGGGCAACAAGAGTTCAGCAATCAAAATGCGAATTAAAATTTGTAGAAAGGCAAGTTAAGAGAAAACAAAAATTAATAAGAGTCATCAAGCCTAAAGCAGAGATAGGAACAGCTACAGAAATGAAGTAACTGAATCAAATTTAATGAGAAGTTGAGGACTTCAGGGACAAACATTAGGATAGAGATAAGTAACTGTTAGACTCCAAGGCTATGATCAGAGTGAGCATTTGTCTGTATAGATCTACATCCATTGGTTAATGTAGCATATACACATATATAACATTATATTATATATGCATATATAATGTATCTTTGTATTCTATATTATCTATCTATACAGATAGACATAGATTGATTACTAGATGATAGATAGATAGATTAAAATTTTCAGAATATTAAATGTTAATATTTTTAAATATATATATATAGATATGTATTAAAATAACTGCCTTTGAAAACAATTACATTCTATAAGATATTAATGAGATTATTGTATTCTTTAAAAGGAGTAGTATCATAATCTTTTCAAATAATTACCATTTGTTCAGTTTCAGAACAACTGAAGACAGATTGGCTAAAGGAAATAAGATGTGTCAGAGCAAAGGGAAAAATACCAAATGAAAAAAGGGAATGTTATGGTCAAGAGGTCAAGGGAAACACATTAAGAAGGAAGACTTAGATGAGTCGTCCTATTTTCTGGTAAAGATTACACACATTACTGTCTGCGAGGTCCCTGGCCAGTAAGGGGCACTGATCCTGTACCAGAAGATCCATCAGTGGGGAGAGTATGTTCCTGACTGGCAGCAGAAGCCCTGGAAAGGGAGCAAAGACATTGCTCAACCCCCTAAACTTTCTGGTCATTCGGCAGGGNCTTCTCTCCCAGGCTACTGCCTCTCTCTTCCTATCCCATCCCAGCTTGTTCAAAGGCAACCCTTTCCTTCTTTGGGGCCAGAAGATCCCCCAGCACAGCCTGTTTGGGGCTGGGATGGTGTGGTGAGTGCAACCAGGTGGAAGTTCCTTTGTTTCACTAAGCCTGCAAGCAGCAAGCAAGGCCTATTGTCTTCAAGGACCCTGGCCAGCAAGGGTCCCTGATCCTGTACCATAAGATCCATTGGAGAGCATTTGAAGGAAGAGATGGGC
>LOJH01025790.1:7402-18616 GCA_001685095.1 Ellobius talpinus
TGTGTGTGTGTGTGTGTGTGTGTGTGTGTGTGTGTGTGTGTGTGTGTAAGATCTTCCACAGTGAAGGATGCAGTCACAGGTAAGAAAATAAAGGGTCCACCCTCAGGCCCAGGACAATGAGCTAGCTTTTACCTTACCATGGTAGGTTGTAGAGTATTTGTTTGCACTGTATGAAGATGTGGGCCAGTAGCTACACAGGAGGGAAGAGGCAAGATTTCTGGGGAGAAGGAGAACTTTGGGAAGAAGAGCAGCAGGAAGATGCCAGGGGGCACTGAAGAGGTCAGACATATAGTTCAGAGTAGAAGTAACCGAGCCATGTGGTAGAATGTAGATTAATTGACACAGATTAATTTAAGTTATAAGAGCTAGGGGGACAAGCCTAAGCTAAAAGTCAAACTTTCATAATTAATAATGAGTCTCTGTGTAGTTATTTGTGGGCTGCTGATCCCAACGAAAAAGTGTGACTACAATTATGCTTTGATATGAAACCCCAAAGTTGCTCAGTCCAAACTCCCCAGTCATTTTGAAAGATAACAATTTCGAGTAACAACATTTTTATTGTTTAAGAATTTTGTATATGTGTGTAATACATTTTGATTAAACTCACCCACATTCCCCTCCCTTCAAATCCTTCCACATCCTCCCTACCACTTTTCCTCCCAATTTCACATACTCATTTTTTTAAAGCCCACTGAGTCCACTTAGCACTGCCTGTATGTATGAGACCATCTATTAGAACATACGTGCTCTCTCACAGGCCGCATCCTCATAGGAAACTGACTCACCCTCCCCAAGAAGCCACCAACTGCCAATAGTTCCTTGGCCAGGGACAGGACTTCACGAGCCCTTCCTTGATCCATGATGGGATTTTTGGCTTGCTTGGTCATGTGCAAGGAGCGTGCATGCAGGTACAGCCACTGTGAGTGCACATGTGAGTTCATATGCAGTCTCATACAGCAGGTGCTACTTCACTGCAGATGTCCCCTACCTCTGACCCTTACAATCCTCCTGCTCCTTCTTCTCTGATGATTTATAGTTAAGAGTGGGCTTACATGGGAGGACCCTTCCCCTTGGGCTTTTTTTCCTGACATAATTCCTAGCCAATCTCCATAACCATAGGCAAAACTCCATTCTTTGCCTACAGCTCCTAAAGATACACAACAGAAGGCTGTGAATTAGAACTTGGCACAACAGACTCTGATGTCCCAGTCAGCTGAGCTGTCCATCTTCAGGATTCATTCTCTCAGCGTGCCTTTAAAGGGTGCCTACTACAAGCAAGCAACACTGAGGAAGCAGCTGCCAAGGAGACAAACCTGCCTCTGCCTCTCACTGTGCTCAGGAAGCAGCAGTCCACCAGGCAGCACAGAGCGAATAAGCACAAATGGGTAACGAGAATTGTACCAAGTTTCTTCAGAAGAAAATAATTGAGAACTGCGAGTAAGAAAAAGAACCGAGGGAGCAAAATATAGCTGGCAGGAAGGCAGCTCGCAAAATGCCTCTCTGAGGAAGGGATGTTCAAGCCACAAGCAGCAGAGAGAGTGGGAATTGGTAAAGCAGAATAGGGAAGGCTTGTAAGCTCAGACATCGGCAAGGATGGCGAGCCTTCTGGAAAGATTTTGATGTGTATGAATGTCTAAACTTTCGGCTCTAAAGGAAGTCCCTGTGGCCAACAGGTAATGAGCAAGAGGGGCCTTGAAAAGAGCCTATTGCAGAGGTCAGGTCAGGCAGGGTCTGGTAAGACACGGTCAGACTTAAATTTTAATTATAAAGGTAAAAGGAGGCCACTGGAGAGCTTTAAGGGAGGAAATGACATGATCTGACTTGCATTTTTAAAAGGCCTGACTGGCCCTGTGTGAAGAATGGAGCTAAGGGGGAAATAAAAGCCCGAACCAAAGCCACTGCAGTGATCCTAGCAGAAAGGGAGTGCAGCCTCGAACGGATGCAGAGCAGTGGGGGAAAGCAGATATATCTAATAAGCACCCCGCACCTAGAATAGACATGGCTCTGTGTCCTTGACTGAAGGAAGGCCAAGACCACCACAGAGGTACCTGGTCTGAGTAGACATGATGGGTAGATGGGGGTGTCATTGATCAAAACTGGTAATACCAAGAGCTGAGCACATCATAGGATAGAGTCAAGAATTCCCTCATCCTTAATTATCAGGGGACAGGAGCTAACAAAAAATATGAAAAGGATGAAAAATATATTGGTTTGGATCATATGAAAATTGTCAGAGATAAAAGCAATACAGATGATTTCATAGAATTCAACCTAGTAATTTCAATATAAGTCAGCCTAAGGAAAAAAAATCCCTCCTTCGCTCTGGTTCTATGCCCACCCAGGATCATAGGGAGGTACTATAATCGGGCACTTTTTACACTGCACATCTACCAGGTTCCTTAGACATGAACTTGAGAATTGAGGTTTATGAGGTATTTTTAAGATAAAAGCAGCTCCCAAAGAGACTTTGACCCAAACTCATCCAGATCCACATCGTCCTCTCTCCTGGCCTGGATCCAGCCTTAAAATTTTCAGAAAAACCAAGAACACTCAGGACCTGAAATCATAAATGATAAAGAGTGCTAGAATTGTCTCACAAGCTATGAGGCAACGTCCTGTGACTCCAACCTACCCACAGAGACTCCTGCAGTGTTGGGGTCACACAGAGACTGTCTGGATGGAGTCCCTGCGAAAAGCCTTTCCAAGCAATGGTAGTGACATGGCCAAGTTAAGTCAGACACAGAAGGCTGGTGCTTCATTTACTACAAAGCATCTGTGTTGCCCTATGCTATGATTGCCCCTCAAAGGTGTCACACAGGCCAGGTCAGAGGCACTGCAGTATCCTTTCATGAGGAGGACATCAAGAATTGCTGCCTGTCAGGAAACTGGGAAACAGAGGGTGCAAAACGCTCTTGAAAGGCAGTTGGGAGCTCACTGCTGATTAGTGCCTGGTGCCTGCCTGCTGATGGCTGGCAGCTGGCTGCAAACAGCAAGGTTAAAGGTCACTAGATGTTCAGTCACTCTGGCCTAGAGATGCCCGAGTCACTTCCGAGGGCTAACAAGTTGTCTGGGGAAGGGGAAGACAGAGAGGGATTCAAGACTACCCCAAATCTGGACAGAGGAGGAGACTGTGGTCTATGGCATCCTATTCCTTGACCCTGTAGCCACTCAGCCATCACTATCCCAGCAGACATCTTACCCCCTCACCACAGTGCTTCTTGTTGGAAGGACACACAAACATCCCATTACCAGGTTGTCCCCTTGCCTCCGAGTACCAGCCAGGCCTCGGTGCTGTTTTCAGAGCTAGGTCTCATTCCTGGAGGCTGAGTCAGCTGGGTTCTAAACACTAAAGCAGGGTCTCCTTATACTGTCTGGGTTGGGAATGTCTAGAGAAAATGCAGAAGCCAGAATCCCTCGACCCTGGAGGAATGCAGCTTCAGAGGGCTGTTTGCAGCAAAAGAAATAAAAGGGCCCAGTTTAGAGGATGGATCCCCTGCTGGGGTGCACAGCAGCTAGCACAGACAAACCTTCCCCAGCCCTAGACCCAGGGGCCTTAAGATGAAGGTGACAATCGTGAGTGGAACCCACTCACACCCTCCATTCCAGACAAGCAAGGCTCTTATCTATCTGAGAATTCTGACACATTCGCTGCTCTATCTCTTAATCCCGGCACTCCTCCCTCCCTCTCAACCTGACGTGCAATCCTTCATCCATCTTGCTTTCCGAGCAAGTGATTCAAGGCCCAGCCCTGGGCACTCCTACTTGCAGAAGCCTTTCCTCAAATGATCTCACAGCACCA
The DNA here is from genome assembly GCA_001685095.1 of Ellobius talpinus. Classification (NCBI taxonomy): domain Eukaryota; kingdom Metazoa; phylum Chordata; class Mammalia; order Rodentia; family Cricetidae; genus Ellobius; species Ellobius talpinus. Next base: position 11,202 of record LOJH01025790.1, read on the forward strand.
GGTCTCCCAGCTCACCGGCCGCTGAATCAACAGCTGTAGGCATCGTTCTGTAAATTTTCCCAATGAACTTAATCATCTCCCTAAGGAGGCTGGCTGCTCCCAAAAGGATTGGGTCTCATACCCCGTCCTGTTGTGTACATTAAGCGCATCCCCCAAAGCATGCCTGTTAATTAAGAGGTTAATGTGGGGAACTAGGGGCAGACAGGTGGACAAGACATAACCATTGCCACATAGTCTCTCCACTGCATGAGCCAAGGGTAGAGGGTGGGGATGTTCTACTACTCTTTCTTCCCTTCCAGGCAGCACAATCGATAGTCTGGACCCCGAGAGCCTTCTAGAGCCTTCGTGAAGCTCTGCGTCCTGGACAAGGCTGTTTATCCCCTAACTTCTCACCACTCACCAACGGTTAACTCCTCTTGCCTCAAGCAATCTGTACCCTCCTCTCTTTTCTTTCCTAGAAACAATATGTATTGAGTATTCTCTATATGCCTGGCATTTACTTATTTACTGTATAAATATTATTTATTTATGTATTTGTATATGTGTGTATGGTGGGGGTGTGCATTGCCACAGTACATATGTAGAGGTTAGGGGACAGTTTCATGGAGTTGGTTCTCTTCTTCCATCTTTATGTAGGTTCTGGGGATTGAACTGAGATCATCCGGCTTGAGCAGCAAGCGCCTTTACTGGCCAAGCCCGTTCATGGCTGTTTTTGGAGTTTAAGTACATTAGTGAATAAAGCAGGGAAAAATCCCTCTCTTGGACTTCCTCCTTGTAGAGCTGGGAGGGAGACAACGCAGGGTGAATCAATTGCCAGCAATCACGAGTGAATGAGATGGGATGTGAGACAGCATGCCCCAAAGACTGCCTATGGTGTGCAAATTAAAGAAAGGGGTGAAGAGGAAGGAGGGCGAGCATAGGCAGTCTTTAACAAGGTGGCCATGAAAAACCACACTGAAAAGGGCCACTGTTCAGAGAGAGTTGAAGAAGATGAGAACTTGCATTGGGCAATCTGGAAGAGCCAAGTGATCTGCCAGGGTGAGAGCCCTAAGATGATACAAAGTAGCTGGAGTGGAGAGAGCTGGGGAGTAGGGATGAACAATAACTCAAGTCACAGACAGTACAGAAAACCTCTGGAACAGTTAAAGAACTTTTGACTCCGTGCTCAAAGATCAGTCTGGTTTCTCTGCAGACAGTAAGCTGTGGTGGATGGGAAGCAAGCAGGGTAATCACCCAGGGTCCCGCTGAGGTAAGCCAGGCAAGACGTGAGTGTGCTCAGGAGCTACAAAGCAACAGTAAGTTATGACAGGTTCCAGACTTACTCTGCGGGCAAAACTAGGATCTCCCGACCAGTGGGAGACGGTAGGGTACAGATAAGAAAGAAATTAACAGACAGAGTTGCCATCTACTGGAAGAGGGAGGTAGCAGGATGGATTTAGGGATGACAATAGGCATCTTTGGGGCAACACTGAAGTCTGTCCCGGGTGTATAAATGAACGTGTGTGTTGTTGGTGTGCAGCTCTTAGGTGACTCGGAAGGGAGGGGAAGGGTAACAATGGAGAAAACCGCCGACTCCTTCATTTCCCTTTTCAGAGCCTATGCTCCATTCCTGGAAAGGCTTAATGTGTACTGAAACAAAGAAATCAGATTTCTCCACAGGAGCAATGAGACAATAGAGGGTTAGACTCTGGACCAAGGACCAGTTGCTCAATTTTTTATAGCAGCAATCACAGACACGGCGTTTCCTCAAGTCCTTCACAAGCTATAAATGAGAAGAAGCCTACGTGCTGCCCAAGGAAGCACTTTAAAGACAAGAACATATGACCTAGCTGGTAGACATGGCCCTTGGAAGCCCGGGGCACTAGGAATAGTTTCCCCACTCACGCCCTTCTCTGTTCATTCCCTTCTCTCAGGAAGAGTTAAGTTCCCAGGTGCCTTCAAGAAGGGGTTGAGAGGACACGTGAGGCCTTTCTACATCACCTCTCTGAGATAATCACAAAGCCTTGACTATTGTCTTTACCAAATCGGGAGAAGAGCAGTTAGCACACTAATTTCATCTATTTGCTGAACTCCTGCGCTTCAAGGCAGAAAGGAGGAGACCAGGCCACACCACCCTCAAGGGAAGCCTAGGTTGGAGGAGCTGGGGAACAACAGGACACACCCCAAACAGAAAAAGATAATTGAGTAAACACCTTTTCCCTCCAGGAGTCCAGATGAGAAAGGGGTCAAGGGAGAAGGCAGGGAAGTTTTACCAGCAAGGGAACAGGCCTTGACCAAAAGTTGAGGCAGGTTGGGGGCTGGGGCTATATATAGCAAGCGCAAGGAGTTTTTGGAGATTAGGGTCTCAAGACAGTTGGCATCCTGCTAGAAGAGAGGCAGGGGCAATCCAGAGAATGCTGAGGAGAATGACCAGAGAAGAAGCAGGGTGAATGGCTGGGTGGTGACCAAAGCAGCCCAGTCCTGAACTGAGTTGATTTTCGGGAGGGGGGGTGGATAAAGGTGGCGGCAGCTAATCTGCATCCACCCTGCCCTGTTGGGAAGGCTCCTAGGGGCTAAAAGCTGTGTGAAGAACCCTCAGGAGGAATGGGCCACCTGGAAGAAGCTGTCATGCTCAGGGCTACAGTGGGTACCCCAGAGGGCAGCATCTGTGGGCCTAAGTGACGGGAAGACACGCCCTGGTCCAGGGAGGCACAAGAGGATTCTGGAAGCTGGTCCAGGCCCCTGCCGAGCTTGTGTTTCAAGTGCTTCCTGTAATTACGAGTATCTCTGTTACTAACGAGGACTCTTGTCAGTATTAGTGGACTGCAAGCCTCACAGGCTAGGCCCTGTCCTCCTACTGAGCTACTGGCTGTTCACAGAATTCCTTGTCCCTTCCCTCCAGGTGGCAAACTGTCTCTAAATTCAATCCCAAAACATCACCTTCCCGCTGGCCCCTCCAACCACTTCAGCCTCCATCCCAACACTATATGGTTAGGTCTAGGTTTCCAGGCCTGCCCTTTGGTAGAAGATGAGGTTACACACTAGATATAGAGGACTCAGTCACTTGCTGAGTCCCTAACTATGTAGCTGTGTGTGTCTGTGTGTGTGTGCATGTGCGTGAGTGTGCTATGCACATCAGATACGTGTCCCGTTTCACAGATGAAGAAACTGACACTTTGGAAACCTGCTCAGTAGCTACATATCTAGTTCTGTCTGACTCTAAAAGCACAGGCTCCTTCTGCATAGGTGAACACGACAAATTTGTTATTTATTGTAATAAAGACAAACCTTTATTACAACTGTTCTTTTCCTCTTCGTCTCCTACCCCACCCCCCCAATCCACACAGGACCCACCAACACTGTACTGGGCCTTTATGAAAATAAGTTCAGTAATTTGACCCCAGTCCTCCTCTGCTTAGCTCCTTGCCATTGTCCAGCACTTCTGTCCCTTCTAATGCTAAGGGCAATGGCCACAGGGGCCAGCAGGCCATCTTGTCTACTCTCCTCCACCAGTGGGCACAGTGACCAAATCCAAAGTTCTCTAGATTTCCCAAAGTTGCCACTTCACCTGCCCTTCAGCACTCTCCGACTAAGAACAGAGAGATGCTGATAAAGACTTTTATATAAAATCAGGTCATGGGACAGATTTGACCCTAGAGCTATACCTGCCAATCTGTGATTTAGGTCACATTACCTGAAATACACTGTAATCCCTTTCTGTTTGGCCTCTACAATTTTACATAAACAGAGGCTGTTGTGAAAAAAAAACTAATTTAATGAATAAGAACAAGGAACTGAGTGGAATTGGCTTTGTTTTCTCATACCAGGAATAGATGAAATTATTGTCTCTGATGGGAAAAAGAGCAGAATTTCCCAGGCTCCCACTAAATCAGGGGACCAAGACAGGAGGAAGGTCCTAGGAAGCTTCGAAGACAGAAAGTGTGTTTGGCTGGACCTAGACTTGACCTAGGGTAGTAAAAATGCAGTGGTCAGCCTGTGTGGTCATGGTTACCTCAGAGGAATAAGTAGGTGAGTCATAGGATCCCTCCTACCCGCAGGCTTGGGAAATGACGCTATGCCCCTCTAAGAGCTGGGAAGGAAAATCAGAGGGGCTGAGTAAATGAAGGCTCAGACGCATTTCTAGCAGAGATGCCCACCATCAGATGCAGTGGAAGGCAAAACTCAAGAAAATCTTGTGGATGCTGGATTGAGTTCCTAATGACTGTCAAGAGAAGGGTGTGTGTTATCAAGGAGATGTCGATTATCTACATAATTCTTCAGTGGCCCAAAGACTAGAATTCGGCCCTGGCAGGGTTGGGAAGAGGTGCAAAAGACAAAACTGGAAAGAGGAATGGAAATAGGTGACTTTGTGCTATTTGAGTCTCTGGAGAAACAGCAGCGAATCAGCGCCGTCTTTAAGATTTTTCTTGGAAGTAGCATCTAGGCCTAACCTGCTGTTTGTCTGACACTGGAGTTTGGATGAGTGACCAAAGTCCTGGGTGTTAGGGACTTGATTTTAGTCTCTGCCAGGACTGGGGGAAGGTGAAGTTAGTAGATGGAAGTTAAGACATTCAGGGCATGCCCAATCCCTCCGCATGCTTTTTCTCTTTGCTTTCCAGCTCGAAGAAATGAACCTCTCCCTCTAGTGTGCTTTCACAACTATGTGCTGTCTCACTCATCAAAGGCCTAAAGGCGAGGAAGCCAAGCAACCATGAACAGAAATCTTCAAAACTGTGAGTCAAAGTCAGCTTTTCCTCTTTCAAAATTCATTATCTCAGGAATTTGTCACAATGAATAAAAGCTTACTAGCCAGAATGGTGATGTGGCCCACCTAAATTTGGTAACCCAGCTACAGATCAAAGCTTCCGTGACCCCTGCTCCAGTCCAGCTCACCCCCAAATCCATTGTTCAATGTGTATCACCACCACACGTGCCCTCTTCCCACACCAGACAGGTTACAAGCAGAAGGAAGGAGGAAAAAAGACCCAGATGTTCTTGTAGTAAAATCAATTGTTGGAAAAGTAAGCTTCCCTCACTGTCCACTTAGAAACCTCCCTCGTGTCCCGGATGACTCACCCTAACAGAAGAGCTCTGTTTTTGCCAGAGCCTCACAACTGCCACTGCTCAAATGAACGCTGAGCCTGAGCAAGGCTCCACATCTCCCAGAACAGGGATAAGAATGTCCCTCAACACAACCAGTAAGTCACATGGCTGTCTGAGCCCCTCAGCATCTTGCAGCAGGCTGGGCTGGCAGTTCCTCAGAGGGGGAACACCTTTTCCTCGTGTCAGCTTCATCAGTCACCTGCCTTAGGGCCAAAGTGTGCCTGGCACAGCGCCCTGCTGAAAAGCTAACTCTTATCTATGAATAAATCATCTGGAAGGCACTCATAAACATGACCAAATGATTGCTGGCTTCTGGAGTTCTCTACTTCCTCCCTACTTAACTCTCTTCCCCTTCATCTCTATACACCCCAATGCCCATCCCCCCAGTCCCTAGGTAAGCAGTCTTTGATTCCCTTTGTCCTAGCATTCATTCTCTCTCATCTGTCTTGCCAATACCTTCAGGACAGAATGGACAATGCCACCACCCTTTGACAGACCCCAAGCCATCTCAGTAGTTTCCAGGTAATTTACTACCAAACAGGAAACTCTAAGCCTTAAGCATATCTACTTTATGTTGCCCTAGGACAGGAGAAGAACAATTAGGAATGACCAGTTTCTTTTGAAGAGAGGAGAAACAAAAAAAGAATCTAGGCTCTTAACTAGCAGGTAGCTGGGGAAAGGCAAGCAAAACTAGATCCTTAACCCACTATCACCAGATAGGTATCCTGTGTGGAATACAACCGTGTGGTCCACAGAGGCAGCAGAGTTGACATAAGATGCTCTTGGACCAAAGAATAAAAGGTACACACAGTCCATAGAAGTTTCCTAAGAGATCTTCACAACCTAAAGCTCATGTTTAGGGAGGCCGTGAGCTGCCATTGAAGGTAGGTAAGAAAGGGGTTGGGATAGCCTTCACCAGGAATGTGATAGAAGGAATTCAATTATCAGAGAACAGCCTGGTATCCTGGAGTCAAATATTCCTAGATCAAATCCTGAATTGTTGCTTTCCTGGGTTGAAATGCTTAACCCCCTGAACCTCAGTTTCTTTTGTGTATAATGGGAATGATGCACGGCCTCACAGAACCAAAGTTAAGTGGTAAGTAAAACACTTGAAAGCACCTGGCACTTCTTGGGTGTCTAATAAACTTAACCTTCCCATCAAAGACAGGGCTGAGCTAGATATCCTCAGGTCTTCCTATTCCAGAGTCTGAATGAGTTTAGATCCCTTCCTGGCTGCTGAAAAGGAAGGCTTACACCTGGGAAAGATAAGAAGTTCAGATTAGGTAGCTGGATGGAGAAAAGAGGATGCTGAGGACGTGTAGAGGTCGCCTCTAACACCCATCCACCCCTGCTCGTTCCCTCTTCTAGAATAAAGGGGGAAACAAGGTATGGAATTTTAAAATCCGTTCTGAAGGACCTCAGTTTTCCATGTGTACTGTGAAGGAATAGGACTTGATGTCCCCTTCCAGCTGTGGCTTCTGCTATAGGAAGGGGAAGCGGAGGATTCAGACAGGAGGCAAGGCAGTAAGGAACAACTTGTCAGGGTTCCCCCACCCCACGCCCAGCCCTCCGTGGAACGCGGGACAGCCATCTCGGTGTCGTCTTTAAGCTTCTTTATTGTGCTAACACTGTTGCCTCGGAGCTCAGAACTCACACACAAAACAATTCAGTCCTGACTCCCACCTTCCCAGGGCTGGGGGCTCTCTGCCTTGGCTGGGGACACCTTGCTTGTTGTACCTCAGCGGTTCTGGAACACCGACTGCTTCCCTCCCTTCCTCTCCCTGGAGCCCAGGGGTGAGGGAGGGTTCTGAACTGTCTTCCTCCGTCCTCCCCCCTCGCCCCTTCCTACTTCAGAGCCACAGGAGGCTCTATTTCCCTAGGCATCTCTGAGGGAAATTCCCCTGAACTCTCTGCCGCCAGGCGGCCGGTGAGAGCCAGGTCTGCGCCTGCCCGAGCCTGTCCCCAGCTGCGGGCGAAGAGCCCCGAACCGCCTTCCAGCCGGGGCGCAGCCCGGTGCCGCGCGCTCACACTAAGAGGCCGTCCTTGCACGACCGCTGCTCGACCTGGGCACAGTCGGCGCAATCGGCCGACTCCGCGCTCTTGACCTTGATGTAGACTGGGGAGGGGCCCGCTTCGCAGGCTGCGGAGGCTGTGCGGGGCACTAGGGCCACGTCGTCGGGGCCGCCGCAGGGCGGAGGCGCGTACTTGCGGCGCAGGGAGCGGCTGACGTTCTGCGTCGGGTACCCCAGGAGGTGGGTGACGCGGCTGCCGCGCCCGCTGGCCTTGCACCCGGGCGCCTCGGCGTCCACTCTGGAAAACAACAGGCGGGCGCG
>LOJH01025791.1:15707-31190 GCA_001685095.1 Ellobius talpinus
TGTAGGCTGTTTTTCTTTGCTTTATGTTTAAAAACCACTTATGAACGAGTACATGTGATAATTGTCTTTTTGTGTCTGGGTTACCTCACTCAAAATGTTTTTTAGCTCCATCCATTTTCCTGCAAAATTCAAGATTTTTTTATGCAGTTCTGAATCCACTCGGGTGGCTAACCTTATACCCTGTGCTTATCTGATTTCTTTCACTATTTCACAGCTGATGATTCTTTTAAAAGTGTTTCATACATTTATATAATCAGTTTTAGCAATTTTCTTCCCCACTCCTATCCTTCACCCCATCCTCCATCCTTGCTTCTTCCCTTTGGAGCTCTTCTTCTAATTCCCTCCTAAAAGGATGAAAAAACAGGTGAAGTGGGTACCTTTTGGCAGGCCCTGCCAATGTATGCCACTAAAGGAACTACCCCTGCAATGGAGTTAGTGCAAGAGGTTTATTGGGAGAATGGGGAAGGGGAGAGTGAACGAATGAAAGGCCATCTTAGTGGGACATGAGAGTAGCAGGCAGGCAGACAGACAGACAAGAAAGCAAAAGATAAGAGAAGTAAGAGAGAGAACTGTGCCTGGCGGACCCTTTTAAGGGGCACACATTGAAGCAGGTGATGATGCAGCAGCCTGGGTGTTGATAGAAGCAGGATGCTGCCATGGCGGGACCCAACACATCCTCCTGTCATATCTTCCTTCTGTGTGTGGCATACTGAGTTGAGTGGGAAGCTATTTAGTGGAGTAAGGAAAATATTTCTGTGGCTGTGCCACTGAAGAAAGTGACATCTCTCCTCCAACAAGTATTAATTGCATTTAGACACTCCAATAAGTATGGAGCTTCATGGATCACTCACTCATCCTTGATGAAACGTTGGTGGGCCCAATCTTATGCAAATCTTGGCCAGATAGGCATGACTACAGTTGAGCTACTGAACAAATCAGCTGAGGATGCTGTCCAGTTCTTTCTAAAACACTAGTTCTCAAGCTATGAGCCACCTGGGGTTTCCATAGGAGACATCCTAATTGTCAGATATTTACATTATAATTCATAGCAGTAGCCAAATTACAGTTATGAAGTAGCAATGGAATAATTTTATGGTTGGGGGTCAGCAGAACATGAGGAACTGTATTAAAGGGTCACAGCATTAGGAAGGTTGAGAACCACTGCTCTAAAAGCTATAGATAAAGGCTGCAGAGAAGATGGCTCAGTAGTTAAGAGTGTTTGCTGCTCTTGCAGAGGACCTAATATCGATTTCCTGAATGTATGTTGCAGGGCTAATAAGCACTGGAGCTCCAGCTCCAGAGAATCCCAAGCCCGTTTTTGGCCACTGCAGTTCACATGCAGTTCATTTGTACATAACATATAGACACACTCCCAAATAGATGTGTATATATGTGTACATATGTCTCTGTGTGTGTTATAATTATAAAGTTCAAAGCTAGAGATAAATATACCATCTATATCCTTAAGGTATAGAGGTCAATGTGGAGAGATGACACTGAAATGTGATGCTAGTAACAGATCCGACAGATGTGTGCAACTTTGGGTCACTTCCAATTTTTACATTTGCCTAGCTACTCCCCCAAACTTGAGTTTCTCTTCTACATAAGGGAGATTTTATTTAGTTTCAGTAGATGATAGAAAGAGATGCTTTTAAAGAAGGAACTTCTCAACCCATCTAAGAAATGCTTACAGCTTTCCTTTTCTTCTGAAGCAGAGGCAAGCCTTGCACTTGCCGGTGTGTGTTCTGTAGATCCCTACCCCTCACAGCGCCTACTAGTTAGCAGTGTGGCCGAAATCCCACCGAGTAATTGTGTCTGAGACATCACAGACACGCAAGCTGGCAGAAGAGGATGCTTCTTCCTCAGAGGAGCTCATTTGATAATGCTGAAGAATGGATGCTGGTGTGAAGTGAATCCCCATTGCAACCATGACTGTGAAAACATGTGACTCTGGACATAGGATATACCCAAAGAAGGAAACATAGATTCTCACTTTGGCAAAGTGCCTGTAATCATAATTTTTTTTCTTGAGAGAAGATCTCACGTAGCCCTGACTGGCCCTGAACTTGATGTAGAGCTGAGGATAATGAATGTCTTATCCTTCTGCCTCCACCTGGATTACAGGGATGTACCACCTCACCAGTTTATGTATTGCTGGGGTCAAAGCAAGGGTTTCATTATGTCCTTCATGCTAGGCAAGCACTTTACCAACCAAGCACCATTCTTGGCTTGTCTATTTTATAACTTTGGTCATTTTAATTGTGATAGACACTATTAATGGTGATAATTGTCCTTATCAGTGCCAAACATGGAAAGGTATTTGATAAATACTAGCTGGCTGGATGAATACAATAACATACTTTATATACATTAATATAACAAAGAATATATATATATATATATATATCATCAGGATTCATCGTAAAACTACTAGAGATCTTAAAACTGTCATTGACCTGTGTCAGTAGAGGTTCAGGTCCCAAAAAGGATGTAAAGACTCAGCCGGGTGGAGGGTAGGGATGGGGAGGAGACAGACACCATCTGAGGGAGAATCAGGATGGCTGCCAGCAGCATTTACTGAAAAAAAAGAATACACCTTTTATAATCTAGAGTAGCATATAGGAATAAATGGATGAAAGGGGGCGTGTCATCTGGGGTGTGGTTTGAGGAATCAGGCATCGACCTTGTCACTATGAACCAGTCAAGGGTTTAAAGTACTTTGTGCCAGAGATAAGAAGAATGATTGCTTAACTCAGCAAGAACTTTCCTCAATCCCCTGAGAGAATGGGGAGACTCCTCCAAATGCCTGACCTTGGGAAAGGACCTCTGGGAACCAGACACTACACTGCAATATCTTTTTCTCAATATATGGGCCTATTCTCCCATAACATTCCCCAAAGAGAAAGTCCTGAGGTCTTATTCTTTTTCCATTATACCATAGCATTCTGATTTCTCTACACTTATTAACTGAACTCTTGCCCTTAATGACCTCAGGCTCTGGGGTCTGAATTGTAGCGTTTCATCCTTGATATCAGGTGTGTCTAGTGAATCTCCAACTTTCCTGTTGTTGCTGTAATTAGGAGAGTACAATGGAATTCTTGGTTCCGAGGTGGCTGGAATTTTTCTCAAAGAGTTATTTTGATTAGTGAGGCTACCATTGTACACATTTTCATCCTTTTACCAAAGCATATACAAAATTTCCCAAAGGGAAAGACATTAATTGCGAGAATCATCAAAAATAAAGGTTCAAAGACAGTGTAGTCTGCAGTGTCAAACGCTGGGCCTTGTCCAGCAGCAATGCTCGCCGTGCTGTCCATGCCATAAAATGCTACCGCGCTAGTTGTGAAAAATTAGCATGGCTTTTAAAGTTTAAAATGTAAAATTCTCATATTTAAAAATGCCACAAGATTTATAAGCTAAGACAAAGTTCTATGAAGATGGTTTCTTACTCAGTAATAAAATTATTGATTTTTAAAATTTTGAAGAGATTATCTATGGCTTAGCTGAATTAATGTAGTAATTCTAAGATCCTTTCTCCTGACCCAATGCAGTCTTCTGAGTGAGCACACATGTCATCTACAAATAAAGGTTGATCTGAAATCTTTTGCTTTTTAATATCAGACAGGTTAAGACTAATGCATAATTTAAACTATGGTTCACATTATATTTTATTTTTTAAAAAAATATTACATTTTGTTTATTTAGTAGGAATAGAGGCGTATACTATGATGTGTATACAAATCAGAAGACAGTTCGTGGGAGTTTGTATTCTTCTTCTAAGGTGTGGATCCTTAGGACTAAACGCTGTGTACAGCCTGAACCATCTGGACAGCACCTCATCTCACATCTCATGCTTACAGTTTGACAAAAGCAGAAATTGAAAAAAAAACAGCGTTTATGAAAAGAGTATTTCTTGTGGTATACTAATTATATTTTTGTTGCCAAAATAAAATACCATGACAGAAAGAAACTAGGAAGAAAGTTGATTTTGGGCCCTGGCTCCAGAGGAAGAGTCCATAACAGTCTGAGAGGCCTGGCAGTCGCTGATTGGAACAGGACTTTGAAATACCTCATCTCAACCACATACACAGGTAGCAGAGAGAGAAATAAGCAAGGTTATGACTTTCAAAGCTCCTCCAGGAGAGTACTTCCTCCAGCAAGCCTCCATATTCTATTTCATAACCTCCTCCAAACATCTACACCAACTGGGGACCAAATGTTCCAATATATGTGGCCATGTGGGACATTTTTCATCAAGCGATAACATGCATTTATTGCTGAGGTTTGCATCTGGGGAGAATGTAACCTTGAACATGATCCTCCTCTGTGAATGGACTATCTCACCCTTTCAGGGTTTCCTTAAAATGGAGTGGACCAGATCCTGCTGAAATATCAAAGGTTCCATATTCTTTGGTTGGGACAGAAGATAAATTCTACTTTGAAGTCATTGGTTTAAAGCATGGCATTGGCAATTTTTTCTCATTTGCTCATTTGTTCCGTTGGTAAAAATGTCTTTTCTACTTTGTACCTTGTTTCCCAGCTTGAACAGTAAAGTGTGAACCCAGTCTTGAAACACCGAGACTCTCCTTGCCCCTCCACTGACACATTAGACTCCTATGAAAACAAAACTCATACAGGCCACAGAGCAAGGTTCTCTGAACATGTTTAGTCTCGTTTAACATCTATTTCTTAATAATGGATCCTCTTCAAGCACTTTGTAATTCTTTGTTTCTTTGCAATTATTTAGCTCTGAATGTACGTTTGCATGTCTATGTGTTTACTCATGTATCAAGGTATTGGCACCAAGAACAGAAAACAACATAAAAGAGTAAGTTCTTGTGGGACCCAGAACAGCTTGGATGCACTGCTGCCATGTTACTGACTGACCGCACTGGTTTCCAGGAAAAGTCATGTACGGACACCACCCAGCATCTAAATGGACGCACCCGACATTCCAATCATTAGATAATATTCGTTAAGATCACCAAATGTCCCTGAAACCAGGACTCATCTATTCCCCTTTTGCCAAGATACCCCTAGACAAATGCCAGGCATCCAGTGTCCCAAACCCTGGAAATCCCCTCACCTCCAACCTCTACTATGATAAAAATAACTCTACCCTGCCTGGACTGGGCACTCTCTGCTCTCAACTACTGCATAGGACAGAGAGTCCAAGCACAAGCTTGAATAAAGGGACTTTGCTTTTCCCTAGCGTATTCACTTTCTGTGGTGGTCTTTTAGGGGGTCCCAGCAATCTAGGTATAGCAGTTCTCCCCTTCTACCAAGTGGGACCAGGGATCAAATTCAGATAATCAGGCTTGGTTACAAGTGCCTCTGCCCACTGAGATTATCTTGTCAGTCTCTCTTCTTTTCTAACTGGATTTTATGAGCTGATAGTAGTTTCTCTCAAGTCTGAGCTCAGTTTCTTCTATTAGAGTCATAGTTTTGAGCCTCACATATAGCCAAGAGCAAAAATAGTGCATCTTGTCATTCCTGGGACTTCCCAGAGCTTATGCATGTTGCTCAGTGACAGTATTCCAGGGAGTCGTTTTGAAGCATGCAATGGAAAATCACCATCTCAAGAGTATGCTTTATCTTATGCTCATACCAAAATTAATCAATGGAAAGCTTTCCAAAATACAGCATTCAATTTTTTTGATAAACAGTCTGGTTGAAATTTAAGCCGTCTACAATTGAGGTCTGCAGAAGGGAATGCCGTGATCCATTCTCCTGATTCTAGGTTGTTAATTCTCAGTGATGTATTGCTTTCTAATGGTTGAGTGTTTTATAATGTAGAAATAATAATTATTCATCCTTAGTAACCATTTCTGGTTTATAGGCCATGAATATTAGAGATTATATTTAACTAAATATGTTCTTTCAGGTTTATGTCAGTCTGAAAGGTGTTGTTAGCAGGTAAGAAAGAAGAAAAATAATTTGGCTGATGCACATTCGTTTTAATATAAAAAAATTGTTTGTCTGTGTGTGTAGGTCAGAGAACATCTTGGAGGAGTCTTTTCTCTCCTTCTTTCAAGTGGGTTTTAAAGGTTGAATTCAGGTAATCAGGTTTGATGCCAAGTCTGTGTACCCATGAGCAGGCCCTAATAATATTGGTTTCTAATCAGTTTGGTGTTTTTTTATAATTGTGAATTTTTGAGCATGAGCAACACACTTATACACAAGTAAACATGCAATATTTTATTGTGATCATTTGATCATTTCCCAATTACAAAGAAATGAACTGTCAATTTTCTTCACAATCTTATATGATTCTAAAGAAAAGCCCCGTAAAGAGAAGAAAATATCTATCTCCATGAAGTTTCCTTATAGTTTCTTCATGCTCTTGACTGTTAGTAATTTGATCTTATTTTTAGGTGATGATCTTGAAGTTCCTGTAATAAACAGAGCCTCTCTGCTGCATTCTGATTTCTTTAGACTTTTAGTTAGACCAACTCTGCTGAGTCATAGTGTGTTACCTCTCAAAAACCCCATTAATATTTCATTTATGATCTCTGTGTGGCCTCACTAAGTTATAGCATCCCATTTTCTAACCCGTTAGAGCATCAGGCATCAAGTACTTCTTCCCATACTTTTAATTACCATTGCATGATATTATGAGGGAAATACATTAGCCAGTTGCTTTGGTGCTGTGATAAAGTATTCTGATAAAAAGAGACTTAAGGGGGAAAATATTTGTTTTAGCTTACAACTCGAGGTTACAGTCCACCATGACAAGGGAAACAAAACAGTAGGAACCAACTAGTCAGATGACTTTTACAGTCAGTAAACTCTATTCTCCCCTTAGCTCAGGAGCTCAGCCAGGGAATGGTGCCACCTACAATGGAATTAACAGGATCAAAAGATATCTCCACAGGCATGCCCAGGTGATTATAGATTTCATCATGTTAATAATTAACACTGACCACCACACCAGTTATGACAAAAGAGACAAAACCAGTTTAGAGTTTAGCGAATGGAAAAATAAATGCATTTTGAGCTAATGTGTGCATGTGTGTATTGTCTATATGTGCCAGTGTGTGCGAAAGGAGGACAGAGAGAGAGAGAGGAAAAATAGTTTGAGTGTTGTCTGTATGTGTCTGTGCACGGAAGAGTGTTCGAGGGAAGCATAAGAAATTGATGCTCAGAAATGGGTGCAGGGAGAAAGAAAGGGTTTAAATCACATGTCTTATAAACATGTCTCTAAGGTATCATGGAGAGAAAGAGGCACCGTAAGGACCAATGGGTGATCAATGAGATACAGGAATTGGTTTTAAATCTTTGTCAGATTAATTTCTCATTTATTCTCTGGATCATTCACCTTTATTCTTCTTTCCCTTAGCACATATCATGCTCTAAAATTGAAAGCATTCCTCATGATTTTATCAAACTCCCAGCTTCTCATGCTATTTCTTGCTCATTGTAGTTTTTATAATTAAATAAATTTATTATTTGAGAGTTTCGGATGTGTATATAACATATTCTGGTTGATCTCATCCTTTATCCCCTTGTCTCCCTCCCACTCTTTCCAACTTTCCTCCTCCCTATGTCTGTTTCTCACACTTGTCATTTCATTTTATTTAGTAACAGTCCCCTCCTCACATTTAATCAGAGCCATCTAGCTGAGAATAATGACTCCCCATTTGTCAGCACCCCTTAGTACTCTTAATTCCTCAGGGAGGGGTAAGGCTCCATGAATTGATGGGACCATTCCAGGCCCAGGGCAAGCAAACTTGGCCTCGGTGCTTTCAGTGTTGCAGTGGCTGTGTCCTGCCTAAAGATAAGAATGTCACAGCTATTTTCCATATCATTTGGCTGTTGTGTGACTTCCACCCCTTATTTTATGATAGTCCCTGAGCTTCTGAGTAGGACTGAGCTTTTATTCTTAACACCTTGAGCAGCATTTTGCTCTGTACTCACTGTTCGTTGTGGTTTAACAGCTGAAGTGTGGGTTTGTAACTATGTTTCACACAGCTAACTTTTCTTTCTTTTTTATTTAATTAAATTGGTTAATTCATTTATTTTTGGTGTGTGAATGTGCGTGGTGTATGTGCACGTGTGAGTGCCTGTGGGCTCATGCAGAGGCCAGAGAAGGTTGTCCTGCTCTATTACACTCTTCCTCATTTTTTTGGGACAGTGTCTCTCCTTGAATCTAGAGTTAGATTGAAGGCCACCAAGCCCTAGTGACCCTTCTGTCTCTGCCTCTGAGAGTTCTGGAGTTACAGGCACACCTGGCCACACCTGGCCACACTTGGTCAGAATGCTTACATAGGAAACACCAATCCCCTGCGCCGTTTCTACAGCCTCTGTATTAGCTAGCCTTCTGCTTAGTGTCTGCAATATCCCAGCGTCTTAAGGACTTGGCTCTCATTATCTTATTCATTTCCCACCGTCCTCTGAGGTTAAATGTCTTCAGACTCTGCATAAGGAGGATAATACTTCAGGAATTTAGCCGCCAATTTGGGATAAGTGACAGAATAGCCCCCATGAGTCTTTCCACAGTGACATTCATACCCCCACAAGGTACTGACTCTCTCATTACCCAGGAAATCCCTACTGTGATAATTGTTTTGTAAAAGGAGAATCAACACCTGTTGTTGTGAGATGGAAGATACAGTGCCTATTGTGTTGGAATGTGTTGTTGCTCACTATAGATAGATATATATCTGAGAGAAAATAATACTGAATATGCAACAAAGAACAAAAGGCAGGGCACATTAGGAAGGGTCTTTATCTCTGTGTTGATTTAGTCTAAAAATCTCTGTGATGTGTGCAAGTTCTGTGGTGACCTTTCTTCATGGAACTCCAATGAGAAAAGGCATCCTATTGTCTGGGGAAAGGCTTTTCATTTCCACTGTGTGAACTGTTCCACACTCAGCCGATTAAAGATCGATTGCTCTCAGCCAGCAAAGAGCAATGTGAAGTTGGTTAGTCCCCTTAGCTGTCTCTCTCATTCGGCTTAAGAATGGAAGAGAAAAACCTCCTGGTCTGCTGTCCTGCACACTAGCATCTAAGAGTGAAACTGCTGAAATAAAACCCAAGAACAATTAGGTTGTAGCTACCAAGTGTAACTATATTACAGATGCTTCTCTTTGCTTTATACCTGTATACACAATTTATGATTCAAGTATTAGTGGAAATGAGCTAATGACATGTCATTGTTAATGAAGCACCTTCTTTATCCATTGTTTCTTTTGTGTTTCTAGTTCATTTTGTTCAACAAAATAAGAAGTTTATGTTAATTTTTATGCATGCTGTAGTTAGGTTTCTATATATTATTTAGGGAAACTTCTACATTAGCGCTAATAAATAAATGTTGGGTTTTAAATCATGGTCTTTGCTCTACTTAGTTTATTTATATTTATTATTTTTTCAATCCTGCAGGAGGAAACAGAGCCCTTGCTTTATTTTTATAATAAAACACTCTGAGAAGAGTTATTATGGACCCTAACACTCGTATGCAAACATCATTAAAGTTTACAAAGCAAAGGTTTTTAATAATGTTTGCAGAGATTTTGGTTCATGTAGTTTCTCTTCTAATCTTTCTCCATCAGGATAAGATAGCTGGATTCTATCCTCACTAGGATCTGGGGAAACACCTGTGTTATTTGTAAGTGGAGACTTGGCAGTGTTTAATCAAGCTTTCTGTTTGAGGTATACATAGCAAGGCATATCTTTTTCACTTTAGAATTTTAAAATATGGCTTATCTTTCTGTGTCAGGTAGCCTGTGAAGTTTAAAGAATAAAATAAGCAGAGGGCTGGAAGTTGAAGCAGTATTGGCTCTTTCTAAGTGGTAGCACTGTGGATTCAGCATGGTAGCAAAGAGATGACAGAAAAGGAGGAAAACAGGTATAAGTTCTTCCTTATTAAAAGTGTTCATGGGACTGAAAAAATAGATCCATCAGTAAAGTACATACTTCATAGGCATAAGAACATGAGTACAAATTACCAGTGCCCATGTAAAAATCCAGGCATGTTGGTGTGCACCTGTAATCCAGTGTTAGGTTGTCAAGAGGCAAGTGAATCTCTGGGATTTACTGACCAGCCAGTATAGCCAAATCAATGAGTTCCTGATTCAATAAGAGATCTTATTGCAAAAAAGCATGTGAAGACTGAGCAATACAATTAACATAGACTCCTGACTCCATGATCCCCCCAGATGCACAGAGAAGTATATGTATGTGCACCTACACACACACACACACATAAACACACACTTGCATGCATATATACACGCATATGTGCACACGCATACACATTCACAAACACATGTGTAGATTCAAATACACTCACACACAGCCATTCTAGATATTAACTCACTCATTCATTAAGTTCAGATGCTTTTTACTATGAAGGAATTTCATGACCTCAGTACAGCTTATCCCTAAACCCTTCAACGCACATAATAACTGATTTTATATTATCTATTTGGTATATGATTTTTTTGTGGCAAATTTTCCATAGAATGTGATGTGTACATCTCATACATTTGTTTATTTCAAATTTCAGTTAATGGTTCCTCTTCCCCTTGCCCAATTCCTGACACAATGGGATGGACACCTATATTGTTCTCTCTACCAATATACATAATAATTTCCCAAATATTAATTTTATAATCCTGTATTTTCTGCTTCTCTGGAGAGGAGCTTATTGTTAAACTCTCAGCAATTCCTTAGCTTTAGAGATACATAATTCAGTGTTATCTACATATTTTAACTCATTAAAATATCAATACTACTTCTTACTCTAAGTTTAAAATATTTTAAATGATTGTGTGTGTGTGTGTGTATGTGTGTCTGTATAAACAGGGAAATGTGATAAAGCTAACTGTTTCAGAAAGGAAGCATTAATTAAAAAATCTGGGAAATGACATTCTCCCAACTTTGATCTATGTTTGAAAACTTTCATAATATATCTCTGTAATAAAGTTAAGCTACTGATAAAGTCATTGAAACATCTGTAAGGTAACATTATAAAGACAGGGCTTACTGAGAATTAACTTCTTCAGAAAAGTATTCTGGTAAAAGCATTGTGTCTATGAAAAGTATTCACTTCTATGACATCAGTAGTGTTCTGACCTTATCAGGATCATCCTTGGTCAAGGCTGTCCAATTTTGGGACATGGTGTGACACTCACTGGTAGGACATCTGCCAAGCACCTGTGAGAAAAATGGATTTCAATCCTTAGTACGGTTAGAACATAAAAGGAGAGTTGTGAGTACAAATCACCAGTGCCCATGTGAAAATCCAGGCATGTTGGATGAGGAAAAGAGGAACAGGAAAGGGGGCAGGAAGAAGAGATTGGGAGCAAGAGAGAAGGGGAGTGAACGGAAGGACAGAAGAAGGGGGTGAGAGAGATAATGCTCATGTTATGCATATTTAATACAAAATGTCATAACTACTTTTCCTATGTTTGTGATAAAATATCCTGAAAAAAAAACCACTCCAAAAAGGAAGTGTTTATTTTGGCTCATCATGGCAGAGAAGGCATGGCGGCAGCAGCAGGTGGCTGGCTGTTACATGTTACATTGCATCCAGAGTGCCAACGGAAAGTAGGTCCAGACTGTAAAACTTCAAGGCATGTCCCCAAGAACCTACTTCCATTGACAAGACTCCAATTTCTGAAGGTTTGGCAATTTTCCTATAGAGTGCAAACATCTGGGGACATAATGTTCAAACTGTCTATAGAAGAATTTTCACATTCAAATCAAAACGAAAGTGTTTCCGATTTATAATTCTTAGGTAGAAAAGTACCTTAAGTCCCAGTGCATTGATCTATTGCAGATCAGATGTATAGCAGCAATATTACCATCTGAAGTCCCTGTTCAGAAGTCTTCTGGGCAGAGATGTCTATGGGATGATTGACAACAATTTTGTTGAGTTATTTGAGTCTAGAAAATAAATATATATTTGGGATGCATTCTAAATCAAGGATGAGAACCAAGTTTAAAATAGCCTCTAAGTAGAAAGACTGTCTCAGTCCTAAAATATCACTAAGGCTGCAATGCAAGCATCTCTCTAGGGTGATGTAGTATATATTTAGAGAAAAGGCATTTCTTCCTCTAGATCATTATTTGTTAATAGTCATGAATATGCAGTGACTTTATTAGTCATTTTCTGAATACTACAGTGCTACCTGAGAATGAGGCTGTTCTATAGGGTCAGGGAGTGTCCTTCTCTCTCCTTAAAGATGAAGATAATGCCCATTTAGGTAGCCTTCCTGGAGGCAGGGGCTCCTCTGCTTGTCACTTTTATCAACAAAAACCTACATCAGAGGAGTAGAATAGGCCATAGGGTCACAGATGGAAGTAGGGTCATCTCTCTTTCTTGCCTGTAATTTTTCCCACCTTCCTGGAAAAGGTACTCAAGGTCATTAACTGAATGTTATTAAATCTGAACATAAAACTTCTAACTGACACCTTTATTAACCAACATAACCTATTGAATGTTCCTGGTCACAAATTTCCAGTAGCTGGTGAATTAACAGTGTGTTTTGATTTGCATCTTAAAAAGGAAGAACTGCCCAGATATATGCCAATGTCTCAATATTCATCCTCATGAGCAATTTATATGGCTGGTGTGATGGTTTATTTATTTACAGATTTTTCTACCTCCACTTTTACTTAAATGATGGATGTGTTGATGCTAAGCTTATTCATCAACAAGAATAACTAGCACTGAGAAAGTTTTGTAAGTTTTATAGCCATGAGAATTTCAGAACCAGCCTTTTGTGACCAGGGAATGGTCTCTGACCACATCCTCATTGTATACTCATTACTTTCCAACACATTCATCAATAGAAAGGCCTTGAAGGTGACTGGATTTTACAGATCTGTAACATCGTGCCACTGTGCAGGCTCTAAAAACTCACCGAGAAGTATAGGCCATGCTTTTCCAAGCTGTAGGATGAGAAACTGATTGCCTTTCCCATGAGTTTATGCAATCAGAAAAACTTAGAATTATACAAATTTTAGGCAGTCATTCAGGGTAAACAATTACTTGTTTAAAGAATTTTTTAAAGTATCCATGATGGGACTGCAGAGATGGTTCACAGTCTAAGAGCAATTGTTGCTCTTTTGGAAGACTCAAGTTGAATACCCAGAACCTGCTTCAAATGGCTCACTACAACCAGTAACTCCAGTTCTAGGGGATTCAACTCCCTCTTCTGGCTTCCTTGGTCATTTGCACACACGTGGCATTCACTTACAGACATGCATACAAATAACTAAAAATAAAATAAGTCAACATATACAATATAAGGAGTGTTAGGTTATGCTCTAAATATTTCTGAATTAAATTTTAACCCTGGGGGTGGGAAGCAGAGTGGGTATTGGGTGGAGGATTGGGAGGAGACAAGGGAAGGGAAACTGTGGTCCTGATGTAAATTAAATGAATAAATTTAATTAATAAAGAAACAAAATAAAATACTGTAATGTAAAAAATAACTTCATTTTAAAAATGAAATTCTTTCTTATGTCTTGTGATTAATTGAGTTTTCTATTTTACTTGAGTATGTGTGTGTGTTATACGTGTATGGTATATGTGCATGTGTGCACCCTTATTTACATATGGAGGTAAGAGTATAATATGGGTACCCTGCTCTGTCACTCTCTTCATTGTTCCCTTTCCAACATGATCCCTCATTGGACCTGAAACCACGCTGTCAGCCACAAAGTCTCAGCTATCCTCCTGTCTCCATCCCTGATAGCCGGACAGGGTTAATAGGAATATGTGCAGTGAGAGCAGGCATTTTGCATGGATACTGGGAATTGGAACTTAGGTCCAATGTTTCTTAGCCAGCTATCATACTTACTGAGCCATTTCCATGGTGTCTTAGTTACTCCCATATTGCTGTGAAGATATATCACAATCATGGGAATTTAGAAAGCATTTAGTTAGGGCTTGCTTACAGTTTCAGAGTGTGAGTTCGTGATCACCAGGGCAGGACGTATGGCAGAAGTCAGGCAGGCATGTGCTAGAATGATAAGTCAGTGGCTGAGAGGTTACTTCTTTGAAGCTAGTGCTGTGGATATCTTGCCAGCCAGCAACCAAATCATGACATGGAGACTTATTACTGATTATGAAAGCTTGGCCAATAGCTTAGGATTGATTCTAACTAATTCTTATTACTTAAATTAACCCATATCTTTTAATCTACAGTCTTTGACATGACTCGGTTACCTTTACTTAGTAATTCTCATGCTGCTTGCTCTGCATCCCTTGGCGTCTTCTCGAGACTTTGACCTTCTTCTTTCCTAGCATACTTTGTGCCTGGAAATCCTACCTAGCCAGTGGCCATTCAGCTTTTTATTAAACAAACCAGAGTGTACATATTCACTGTGTACAAAGAGATTATTCCACAACACATCTCACCTGCAAATTGGAGGTAGAGAGAGAAAGCACAAGAGAGAGATACTGAGCCTGAAATGGGCTTCTGAAACATCAAAGCTTACCCATAATGACATACTTCCTCCTTCACGGCAACACTTCCTACTTCCTACTTCCGAAACAGTTTCACCAGCCATGGTGTCCATTCTCATTCAAACCACCACATTCAACCTCTGATCTTTTATGCGATTTCTATGTTAAACTTTTCATCGAAACCTTGTCTTTCAACTCCATAGATCTGAGTCCCTCCTGCTGTCATTTCATGATGCTAGACTGTGTGTGTATGTGTGCAAATGAATTGAAATATAACTAAGTATATTTTCACTTAGTCAATTTCACAAAAAGTTTACAGCTTTAAGTCCTCTAATTTTGTTCTAAAATAAAATTCTTTCTTTCACTAAATAGTACCAGGAGTCTACAAATAAATAAAGACTAGATCTTGCCCTGTCTAAACTTCAAGATCTGAATGTGTTTAAGAGATTGTTTTACTTATTTCTCCATGTTGGACTTGTGTTTAGTTTAAATCATTGTCATTTAAGTTACAGCATGCTTACCAGTTGTGTTAGCCTGCTATACACCTGGATTGTCTCTTGTATATAAAAGGTCTACCCTATAGTTCCTAGAGCCACAAGAGTAAAATCAGCCTCAAAAGAATATGATGTAGTCAAGAGACAAGCGTAAAAGACACACATGAAGCTGCTAGGGTAAAGTAGCATGCCATTATGGAGTAAGATTTTCTTTAAATGAGGGACTGTATTCTAAAAAAACAGTAAAATATAATACATTAAATATAAAAATCAGTAATACAGTCATTTATTGTATATTAGTTGTTACACACTACACATAGTTATATATGGTTGACACTTAGCAGCGTCACCAGGCAGAAAAAAACTAGTTCCTTTAAACTCTTCTTTATTTTTTAGTTTCATGTGCAAATGTGTGTACAAGGAGCCCAGAAGGCAACATCAGTCTCATCCTCTATTGCTCTCCACTAAATTTTTGTGTTTTTTTTACTTATTAAAAATTTCCACCTCCTCCCCTCCTCCCATTCCCCCTCCTCCCAGTTTCCCTCTTCTTCACACCCTTTCCACCACCCT
>LOJH01025792.1:0-18616 GCA_001685095.1 Ellobius talpinus
GCGGGAGCTGGGCAGGACGAAAAGCAGGCCTGCTCTCCCCTATCACTACACTTCATGGTCCAGCTTAGCCCCTCTTCTGAGTCTGTCTTCTCTTGAGCCATCTCAGGGACTCCCACCTACATCTCTAGCTCACTTTTGAGCCACATATCAGGAAGGCTGCAGCCACTAGCTCCACCGTGGTCCACCAAAGGCAGTGTCCCTTTCAGGGCTCCACTGAAGACTTCAGAATTCAGGGTCCTGCAGATCCAATTTCTAAAATCCACAGGGTCTTTCTCCACTAGGGTCGCCACTTCCAAACGAAAGACAAAAAGAGTAGGCGGTGCAGGCACTGCTTGCTCGAGCCTTGGCTCAGCAACAAAGGACGGTCTGAGGGCCACAGGAGGGAAAACAACCTCCTTTCTCATGAGCACAGAGAGACCAGGAAGTTCTCAACCAACTGCTGAGGACCAGGAAAGGAAATCAAATCCTTCAGTGAGAGCAGACCTGAGGCTCCAGCTGGGGTTCTCTAACCTGATCCTGGGGCCTCACACCTTCCCACAGTCTCCTCCTTAGCTGTGCCACTAAATCAGACAAAGATCAACCTGAGCCAGCACTGAATCCAGATGGGAATGCCTACAGTGCCTACCCCCAAAACTACATCACTGTCCACTGATGGCTCCTGGGGCTGTGATACCCACTGATGACGCCCACTATAGGCACAGAGCACTGGGGATGGGGACACACTCAACAGTTGACAATTGAAAACTGTCATACAAAGCTTCAGCACCCTTGCCTCTAGGGGTGAAAGATGCTGTGAGCTGGCATTTCCCAGAGTTCCCAGGGCACAGGGCCCTGCTAACCCATCCACTCAGTTATTTCCATGGCCATCTCCAAAACAGTACTCTCTCTAACCCTGGTCTAGGAGTTTGTTTCTGAGCCAGGAGTTTGAACCAAGACAGGGGACCAAGCTGGAGCTCTGGAGGGGACAGGCTGCTTCCTGCCTCCCCACAGCTGATAAGAAAAGTCATGCAGGAAGGCATTAGAACCTCAGGCATCTGTGTCACTGAAATCCCACTATGGGCCTTTGGAGTGGGTTTTATATTAAAAAAATGAGGCTCAGACATTCGCTAGTTCCCCATAGGGGGCAGGTGCAGCAGTGGACCAAGTTCAGGTTCTACCCACTCTGTCACACTGATGTCTTCTGGTGGGACAGGTAGAACTGGGGGAAAAACAGCCCATTCCAGAAGTGGACACTTTCAGGTATTTCATGAAGGTGACTGGAAGCCATCCCATTAGGCACCTGAGAATGACAGGAGTATTGCCAGCAGGGAGAATTAGTTTGGGGTTCATTGCCCCCTTGGGCCTCACCAGACCAAGTCCCCTGGGGACACAGTGAGCCAGCCCTACACACTGAGCAGCCTCATCTCCCACTCTCCCTTGCCTCAAAAAGCCCAGAGCTCAGCTGTCTTCTTTAACACTGAGCTAATGAGAAGCATATTTTACCTCCTCCAGGGAGGCAGCTGTGGGGTGGAAGTCGGAAGTGCAAACTGGTGGTGGATGAATCATCCCGCGGCTCTTTATTAATTTTTTTACATCGAAGTTTTTATGGTTTTTCTGAGAACACACAGAAGGGTAAAGCTCATCTCTCCTGTGACTAGCAATAACTGTTTGGACTAGAGTTCAAAAGGCCAGAAATGTTGAAACAACACAGAGCAGGGCTCTGACTGCCTCGGGGCCAGCCATGGCTGTGACCATAGATTGATCACTTTGAGACCAGACAAAAAAGACCAATCAGCACTAGTCACCTTTCTATGTCTGTCTGTCTGTCTGTCTTTCTCTCTCTCTCTCTCTACCTACCTATCTTTCTCTCTCTCTCTTTCTCTCTCCCGCCCTCTCTTCTTTCCTCCCTTCCTGGCTTCCCCTCCTCCTCTCCCCCTCTTTCATTCCTTCCTTCCATTCTTTATGCTATAAGCATTCAATAAGCATGTATCCAATGGGATAACTAATTCAACTAAGGCCTTCTGCTTGTCCACGGAAACTAGAATAATTGACCTACCATGGCCCACGAAGAAGATGGACTACGATATAGTCATAAATTAATGATCGCAAGACTATTTCGCAACAGTGGTCAAGTATTCACTTCATATTTTTAAGTGAAAAGTAAATTACAGAACAGGGTGTAGAGCAAGATCCAAGCTTTATTTTCAGTATATCTCACTAATACAGAGAAGCAAGGAATAAACATGGAGACACCACCCATGCTAATAGTGGATGTGTCTGTAGACACCCTATGACTTCCTGTTTCTTAGCTCTCCATATATTCTCAATAATGACCAAGAATCTCTTCTGGAATCAGGGAAGGACATGATCTCTCTGGAATAAGATTGAATTCCATCATGTTCTTGACTGCTTAGCTTCCTAGCACCAAATATAGACGGAACTTGTCAAAGACCTTCTGGGCCACTTCTGTCCCTGCAGATTCTGTCCTGAAACTCTTCAAAGATCTTTGGGGATGGGAGATGAACATTGGCCTGACAGTCACCTGCTTTGATTCCACTGATCAAGACCCTGAGAAATGACACCTGATACCTTTAAAGCACAAAGCCATTGCAAACCATGCCCCAATCTCCCTGCCGGCCAATCACCCTTGTTATCCCCTTGCTCCAAAGGGGCTACTTGACTGAGCAAATAAAAATGCAGAATGCCCAGGTACATCTTGTGTTTCAGACAAGTACCAGATATTCTAGTGCAAGGTCATTCATTATTCATCTGCCATTGGCTGGGAGGTGTGTGTGTGCGCGCACATACTGTATTGATATGCATGCATGTGTTCAGTGTGTTTCCCACTGGAGGCTTTGCCCTCTGGATCCCTGACCTTGTAGAAGAATCCTGCCATTAGCCCCATTCTGTAACTGGGGGTTTCCCTCCCACCTACCAGTTCCCAAATAACCACCCTGAGGCTTGATATTAATTACAAACTAGTTGGCTCAGGATTATTAACTAGCTCTAACAACTTAAAATTAACCCATTTCTATTATTCTATAATTTACCACGAGGCTCATGGCTTGTCACCTCATATCTTGTTTCTCCAACAGCGGCCTGCATTTTCCTGACTCTGCCTTCTTTCTCCTTTTATCTGTTTGGATTTCCCACCATTCTGCCCTGCTACAGGACAAATCAGTTTCTTTATTAACCAATGGTAATAAAACATACTCACAGCATACCAAAAGGCATTCAGATCGCCATTCCCCTTGACCCCTCTCTTTGCAGCTTCCAGTGAAGCCTGTTCTTGAACTTGGCCTGTGGGCTACCACTTCTGATGGCCAAAGTGCAAGAGTTTATGTGATCTGCAGTTCTTGTTCAGCCCCAGATGGCAACGTAGTTTCATTGCAGGTAACAGAAAACACTTCACACTGGATCAATGGGAAAGGTGTGATATTGATGAGATGTGGAGTCAACTAGGAGACACACCTCTGTGTGTGTGTGTGATGGCGTTTCCAAAGAGGATTAACTAAGGGCATTAAGAGTGGGTTGTGCTGGAGGCCATGTTGATGTCTGAGTCCTGTACTGACACTGAGGGTCATGTTAATGCCCACAGTCTGTGTTACTACCTGAAGTAATGTTGGTGTTTGTGGTTCATGTTGCCATCAGAAGCCATGTAGATGTCTGTGGCTTGTGCTGCCATCAAGGGCCATGATGATGTCTGTGTTCCATACTTCAGCCAAGGGCTGTGTGATGTCTGTGACCTGTGCTGCCACCAGAAACCATGTGGAAGTCTATTATCTGTGCTACCCAAATGTAAAGGACAAGGAATCTTCTTTTGCAGTGGTATCAAAGATGACTATAGACTCACAGTTGAGAATAAGAGACATAGAAAGCTTCTATGACAATCTACCCCCATACACACAAAAAAGAAACAGTCTAGACAAGAAGCCATTGAAAAGAACTCTTAAAAACTGTAACAGGGATCCTGAAGTGTGGCTCTTCACAGTTGATGGCTTCTGGAAGGGGTAGGGATGGGGAAGGACTCAGTTTTCTTTAAGGGTCTGGCCGCTGGGAGTTTAACCATGTTCCAGTGATTATATGAGCAACATAAATTGGACTTGGTATTCTCTTTTTTTTTCTTTCCTTTCCTTCTTCCTTCCTTTGGGGCAGGTCACAAGGGAGGGAGTTGGACCTGGGAAGACTGAGTAATGAATGTGATCAGGGTGCATTATATGGAACTCCCAAATAACCAATAAAAGCTTTATGTTGGAAAGGATAAAAATAAATAAATTCCATCTCTGAAAAGAGTGGGCTGCACCTTCCAACAAATACCAGATATAATGGGGTCCACAGAGACTGCAGTCAGACAGCCTATCTTCTCTTATTACTGAATCAATATGTCTACCTATCGCTGCTGCTGCTGATAATGATCATGATAATGATGAGGACAATGATGATGATGATGATACCTCTACTGCTGACAAGACATGACCACAGCCTCCACTGACATCAGCCTCCAGGGTCTTCAGCCTTCCCATATGAACCGAAGTCTAGTAATTTCCGAGAAACCTTCCATGTCTTTGGTGCCAGATCGGGACTGCTGAGGAATTCAACCTCATGGACTGAGTCTATCCCATGTTCTCAGCCTCTTCTGTGTGCAGACAGCTATTGTTGGACTACCCAGCCCCTATTGTATAAGCCAGTCAATTAAAACCCCTTTTATATGGATGCTGGACACCAAGCTTAGTCCCTCAAGCTTGTGCTACAAGAATTTTACTGACTGAGACATCTCTCCAGGTCCCAAATATAACAAATACTTTAAACATTTAATGGGTACAATTCACAACTATAAGTCAATACTTTAAAACAAACTTCAATGTGTATATATTTCTGGGGGAGAACAGATGAAAGGGTCAAGGGGGTACAAGTTTTGAAAAGTTTAACCTCATAGCTGAATAGCTAGGAAAAAAAGGTAAAACTCTTGGAGAAGCAGCAGAAAAACTATGGCAAACAGTAGGAAGTTCAGTACAGCTACAAGACACATACTCAACATACAAAAGAGAAAAGCCCACTGGAAATGCAGCCAGTGGTATGATGACATCTGCTATAGTAGCAGGGGGCATAAAGAATCTAGGAATGGTCCTATAGAGGATGCATGAAATTGCTACAGAGATTATTCAAGGATCTAATACAAGAACAAAAGAAGATGCTTGTAACTAGAGGTTTCTTTCCTGCTCACCAGTTCCCAAGTAACCACTCTGAGGCTTGATATTAATTACAAACTGTTTGGCCTATTAGCTCAGGCTTATTATTAATGGGCTCTTACTATTTAAATTAACCCATTTCTATTATTCTATATTTTACTTCTAGGTTCATGGCTCATTATCTCACATCTTACTTGTCCAGTGGTACCTGGCATCTCCCCAACTCTGTCTTCTTTTTCCTTGTACCTTGGCTTGGATTTCCCACCTGTCTCTATTCTTCCCAGCTATTGGCCAAGTCAGCTTCCTTATTAACCAAGGGTAATAAAACATACTCACAGCATACAGAAGGGCATCCCACACCAGATGCTAGAGTGGGGTTGGGGCTCAGAGCTGAGTGCTAGCCAGGCATGCATGAGGCTCTGGGTCCCATCTTAACTCAGATCCTCAGGGAAAGCAGCCAGAGTTCTTAACATCTGAGCTGTCTCCCCAGCCTCTCCAGGCCCCATCCTAAGGACTTTTGCTTTTAAGGGAGGCGGACCCTATGCATAGACAGCAAGCACTCTGTCCTGGGCTATTTTCACCAGGCTAATAATCTATAAATTAAAAACAAATTTAGTATAATGAAAAGTGCAGCACATTTTTCAGGAGCCTTACCAAAAGATCTGAAAATCCCTACGAAAAATAAATATTTAGTGCTGGGGGATGACTCAGTGGCTAAAGTGTTGACTACACAGGCGTGAGGAGTAAATCCTAGCACCCACATAAAAGCTGGACCTGGCTGTGGACATATGTAACCCCAACACTGGGGACAGGCAAATCCCGGGGGCTTGCTGGCCAGCAAAGCCAACAGGCTCCAGGTCCAGTGAGGCACTCTATCCCAAAAAATAAGGTAGAAGCCAAGTGTGGTAGCACGTGCATTTAATCCCAACACTCAGAAGGCATAAACAGGCAGCTTTCTATGAGTTCCACAGTAGCCTGGTCTATAAAGTGAATTCCAGGCTGGCAAGGGCTACAGAGGGAGACTGTGTCTAAACAAATAAACAAATAAGGTGGAGAGGGGTAGAGGAAGACACCCAATGTTGACCTCTGACTTACACGCATGTGCACGCGCACACACACATGCGCGCGCACACACACACACTAAAGGTTCATAAATAGCTGAAATCATCTTTTTTAAAAAGCATCTTAGGGGTGCTTTTAAACACAAGAACACATGAGAAGATCGAAGAAAAAAAACAATAAAAATTCAGACTCAGCTCCAGTGAGGGAAATGGTACCAAGATGAAAGCACAAGAGATGAATGATTCTAGAATTTAAGCTCATGGTGTTAAGATTCAGCCCCTGCCACACAGATCCCATGGTGCAGATGGGAGCAGCAGTCCCAGGTTCCAGGTACACTATGACCATCTAAATGTTAGGGTGTTTCCTTCTGCTTTGGAGCCGGTCTCAGGTAAACCAGGCTCTCCTCAAACTTGATATATTGATAAGGACAAACGTAACCACCTGATCCTCCTGCCCCTGCCTCCTGAGTGTTGGGATTACAGGTATGTGCTGTGCCTGGTTCCATGTGATGCTAGGGATTGAACCCAGAGTTCATGCATGTTAGCCTAGCACTTTACCTATGAGCCACATCTCCGGGCCTCAACCACCTATACATCAGACCATCATTATCTGGGTATTATGTAGTATGTCCCATGATTTCAACTTGCAGTCGTGACTTTTCCAATGTTTAATGCATAGTAGTGCTTATGCAATTCAAATGTTTTCTGTATCAGAGAGTGGCTGACAGAAGCAGGTTCTAAATAAACAGTAGATTCTTGAAATCCTTACACTGAATTAAGCATCTAGTCAGGCTATCTCAAAAGCAATGTAAGTGACTGAAATCCTTGGCCTCTGAAAACATCCAGGCAGTTGGGTATGATGGCACAGGCCTGTAATTCCAAGCACTCAGAAGGCTGAGGCCATGGAGGGTGGTGGGGGTGACAAGTTTGAGACCAGCCTGAGCTACATAAGGAGTTTCAGGTTAGCCTCAGCTACATAATGAGACCTGTTTAAATAAGCAAATAAAGAGTTTGTTTTCAAAATAAGGGGAAAGGTTGGGAAGATGGCTCAGTTGGTAAAGTGCCTGCCTTGTGGGGACACACATCTACACAGTTCTCAGAACCCACGTCAGTGAAGTGAAAACATTTTGTATTTATAAATATATATATATATATGTATACATATATGTGTGTGTGCACGCACATGCTTGCGTGTGTGTGTGTTTATATATAAACATATCTGTTGAATTCATTTATGGTGCATATCAGAATATATTATATGTAGCACATATTCCAAATAGCTCCAGGACTACATGTGAAATTTAGATATTAAAACTAATAAAAGGAAAGGGAAAGGTGTTAGGTTCTCAAAAAGAATTGCTTTTAAAAGCCACCGAGAAAACATACCATAAGAATGAAAATAATAGATCTCCATTTCATCAACATCAAAGGTTTCTATTTGAAAAAGAATGCCCCAGACAAAGGAAGCATGAATGAGTCACAGGAGAACAGCTTTCCAGCGTCTGAAACTGATAGGGAATCATTACCCAAATTATACAAGTTACCCTTATAGGTCAGCAAGCAGAAGACAGTCAACCCCTGGAGGGTAGCCAGGAGCTGAGGTCTTGTAGCTGAGGGACTCTGAGGTCCACTGAGCAAATGAGGAGACTCTCCCTTGCTAGGCGTCAGAGACAAGGAAGTGACCACCTGCCAGCCTCCTGATTGACAGGAATCAGCTGCTGTAAGTTTGCAGGCACTGTGATAGGGGACAGACGAGTGTAAATTTGACCCAGGCAAGTTCCACTAAATGTGTGTACCCTGAGGGTGTTTGATGTCATAGCTGTGTGTGGACCCATCTGAGAGGATTTCATACCTATCACCTTCCTCCTGTGTATAAGCTAATAAAGGGTCGTGAGAAGGGTACTCAGCCACCCTGCTTAAGACAAAGAGCAGCAGGAAATGCAGGCCATGCCTCAGGGATTTAGAAGGCTTAATAGTTCTTTTTTTTTTAAGTATATTCACATATATACTTGAAATTGAAGCAGATTTACTTATGGCTATAAAAACCAATCTCAAAAATATAATGTCAGGGCTGAGGATGTATCTCAGTTGGTAGAGTGCTTGCCTACATGCAGGAAGCCCTGGGTTCAATTCCCAGCACCACGTAAATTAGCCATGGTAGTGCATGCCTGTAATTTCAGCAGGAGGGAGAGATGGGGGCAGGGGGGATCAGAACTACAAGGTCAACCTCAGCTACACATCAAATTCAAAGACAGCCTGGGTCACAGGGGACACAGTCTAAAAAAATAATAATAAAATATATAATAGTAATAATGTTCAGGGCAAATAAAGGAAGAGCTGGAAAAGATTGCTGGCTGATCCTATTTATGTAGATTTTAAGCACATACAAAATAGCACTAGCTATTTTTCAAGGAGCTGCTTATTTTAAAATAATTGTATGATATATTGAAAGGAGATTGGAAGAACAGAGATTAATGTGCAAGACTGGATATAGTGTTATTCAGGAGAGGAAAAGGAGGGGGGAAATAATGCAAGCACAATTGAACATCGCCTGCTGCAGCTGCCACTGCCTGGGAGCAAGCAGGCCCTCACCTGGGCTGCTGACTGTTTGAGGCCTGAATGGGCCTCACAGATGATGGTCCAACACCACCCATGTGCATGGGAACCCAACCGGAGGCCACTTCCCAGGAAATTGGGGTTCTGGAAGGAGCAGAGGATCTCAGAGGGATCTGAAGCCCAGGTAAGTACAACTGGTCCTTGACCAGCATAGCTTCCTGTCTTCTTCTCCAGCCAGGGACCCACAAGCTCCTTCACCCCTGCCCACCTACATCCCACACTGCCCCTGTGGCCTGTGCTCTCAGGCCCAGCTCCCCGCCCTCACACTTACCCTCTACCCTCAGCAGAGGGGTACCTCACCCAGGCAGGATGGTGTAGAAGCCCAATGAGATCACGCAGCGGGGAGAATAGTGGTGAGGTCTGGACTGCAAGTGGCCTCAGCTACGTCCCACCCTTACCCTGCCCAAGTCACTTCTCAGTAAAGCTCTTGAAAGGGCCTAGCAGACATTGAACATGGGCTTCAGAAGCCTCAGAGTCAATCGTCTGGAGAGTTCCATTCATGGCCCAGGTGACAGCCTCCATCTCAGCTGCTGTGTATCAATGCTGAGTGTCATTTCTTGCTCATTGATGTCCATCCTGAGCATCACTGGCCAATAGAAAGGAATGATGCATGGCCTTCTAGGTCACGGACTCCCCAGGGAAATTAATAGGGAAGGGTGGACATCTACCCTCCCTCCCTGCTGCAGCCATATCCTGGGAAACTAAGTGCTTTGGGACCTTGGGGAAAGGGACACTAACAGGGGTGGCACCAGTTCACCTTCCTGGCAGTGACAGTCTGTACAGTGAAGGCCACAAGACAGTGATAGTGCATTTCCAAGCTAAGGAAGTCTACGGAGGGAGGGGAGGGAGAGGGAAGAAGGGAAGGAGCGAAGGAGAAGGGACTCAGAGGGAAGAAAGGAAGGACCATCAGCCATGCAGCCAGATGACCCAAATCACACAGATGGTTTCCTCTTTGCTCAAGCCTTGGGTCACAGAATTTATGCTCTTTTTCAGATGCATGTCAGCTTCTACTCAGGGCTAGGGTCTAACTCCAAGAGAAGGGTTGAACGCCAGCACACGCCACCATAACACACTCCTATATGACACACCCATCCTCCAGGCTGGGTGTATCAAAAGTCCAACACAACCCAGCTTCTCAGGCCCTGCTTTTATCAAAGACCCCCTGCCCCGCCGTGAATCGGGGCTAGGATCTAAGGATGCCGCAAGGAAGAGAGTAAAAAGAAAAGCGGAACCTTGTGGGAGAGCCTAAGGCTGTTAGCAGCAGACATGGGCATAAAGGAGATCAGTGGAGGAGAGATGGGCAATACTAGATTACAACAGTCAGAAGTCCTGGCCCACCCTAGAGATAGATAGATAGCCGCTTGACTCCAGGCAGAGCTAGCCCAGGCCAGGCATCCTCGCCCAGGCCAGGCATCCTCGCCCAGGCCAGGCATCCTCGCACAGGCCAGAGCACAGAGTCCTCATGAGGAGCTTGCTAAATGCTTACCCTGGGTCACAGGAAGTCTGTAAGTTGAGCCATATTAGGCCGTAGCCTGTATTGGGACAGACTTAATGGCCTGAGCCATAGTCGCCACCAACATAAAGTGTTCTTGTTCCCCGGTGACTTTAACAAGGTATTTATGGGCGGGAGACAACACTGGGCTTATGGGGCTGGCTGCTCAGACAATCAGGGCAAAGAGCTAGGTCAGCACAAGGGCCCAGTGATAAAGGCTGTTAAAACAGTCAGGACTGAGGAGCCATTCACTCCACAACACCCTGTGCAGGGACACCCCTCCCCTGCCCTGCTAACCACAGCCAGACAGGCTCACCCTTGGGGGACCCTTCACCTTTATGGGGGTGGGGCATCCCCACCAGATACTTCTTCCCAGGAAGGCCACCATCCACCCCAACACCAACTGCTTCTTTCTTGTTTGTTGTTTGAGGCACGGTCTTCCTGTGCTGCCCAGACTGGCCTGGAACTCCCAGGTAGCAGCCGTCTTCTGCCACCTCCCAAGTGGCTGGGGCTGCGCATAGGTCTGATGTCACCAGCGATTTCTAACACAAAGTCCTAAAACCTCTGGGATGGAGACTCTGCACCACTTTGCTCCAGTACTACCAAGGACCACAGGAACATCTTTAGCTCCCCGGACAAGCCCACTACCCTGTCAGCCCATACTCTTGCTCATCAAAATGGCCTGAGGAGAGTGTGGCTGAGATGGGGCCTCCCGCTGACTCAGCCCCCGCCAAAGCAGAGTCACTGGTGTGTCGATTCATCTGCCCCGGGTGGCTATGAGAGTTCCATGGTTCTCTGGTGTGTAGAGATATTGAGGACTAACACAAACAAGACCCCGGGGTAAGAGACAAACTTCCCTCCCTAGTGCGGGGTCGGGGGGGCAATTTCTAGGTAAGTGCCTATCCCCAACCCCACACCACAGCTAAAGAAGCAGGCCCCGGATGGCACTAAGACCACAGGTGAAAAGTCCAGGATTGCAGCTGGGCAAAGAGAACTGTCAGGTGCCTCCCACCTACCGCGTGCACACACGTGTGCACGCACACACACACACACACTCCACACCTCTCAACTCAACTGCACCTGGCACCATCAAAGAGGTCATCTTCAAGGTGGCAATGTGAGCCAGGCCTAGATCAACGAGTGGGGTTTGGCTCAGCAAGGGGAGCAAAGAGAACCTGGAACGCGCATAGAGGCCAGAGTATGGCAGGAAGGACCAGAGTGCCAAGGTTACGATCACATATTTGGTGTCAATAAAAACAGCAACAGCCCCCAAATCCCTCACAAATCTCTCTAACATGGTTACATCCAGAAATCTGAGTTCCAGGCTGGTTGGGAATCTGTCAATAGTGTTATCTGAGGCTGCAGGGAAGGCAAGGTCTAAAGAATAGATTCCATTTGCCACCAACAATCGTATGCTCCTGTGCACCAATAAGCTTTCTTGAGATGACAGAGATGGTAGTGGATTTCAAGGGAAGAAATGTGACTCAATTCTCAGCTCAGACAACCACCTTGACACATGGGGTAAGTAAGTTAACTTCCCCTCTGAAAATCCCTATGAAGTGGTTCCCAGGCTCCCAGGAAGAGGGAACTCTTCCTCGTGGCAGGGGCAGGATCGGAGAGGCCATGTCAGCAGACTGCTTTGCTGGCTGGGAGACCTGAATTGTGGTCCACCATGTCCCATCCTGATCCCCAGAGCTGAGACTGTGTCC
Source organism: Ellobius talpinus (assembly GCA_001685095.1). Classification (NCBI taxonomy): domain Eukaryota; kingdom Metazoa; phylum Chordata; class Mammalia; order Rodentia; family Cricetidae; genus Ellobius; species Ellobius talpinus. The sequence continues at coordinate 12,047 of LOJH01025792.1, forward strand.
TTGTTGGTGATGTACTCTTCACTTTTGCAGACGTGATGAAGGTAAGGATCTTGAATTAGGAGGATGGGGGCTATCCTGCATGATCCGTGGGCTCTATGGGACAGCTGAGGTCCTGTAGGATGGTTGCCGGGTCAGAGAAGGAGACCAGAGGATAGAGGCAGAGGGAGAAGTAAGATATTGTGGAGATGAAAGAGGAACCATGGACGTAGGGATGTGCGGCCTCTGGGTGGAAAAGGCAGGGAACAGGTTTTCTTTCCCCCAGAACATCCAGGAACAGAGAACCCTCCGGAGGGAGGGGGTCAGTCTGCTGATACCTTGCTGTTTACCTATTAGGCTGACTTTGGAACCTCCACCTCCAGAGCTGTAAGATTGTAACCTGGCTTGTGTCAGGTCACCACACCCTGGGGAACTTGTCACGGTGGCCCCAGGAAACAGCCATTCCGGGTCTGGCTCAGTTGGGAGCCATCCCAGCAAAAAAAAAAAACCCTCTCAACTCTGCAGATCTTATAAAAGCACTTCCTTTCATCAGAGCAAAACGAGGCTGAATTCTGCTCTTTGTGTGTAGCAAACAAGTTTCAAATAACTCCATTTTACTTCCTGGGGAGGCTCTAAAGAACAAGCAAAGGACCTGAAAATACACAATTACTTAAACAGCGCCAGGCTCTTCCTGGAGAAGAACTTAAGGGTGTGTTCTGACAACAGCCAGCAAGCAGCCCCAGCGCCCTGCAGCCTGTCAGAGGCATCCAGGGATGGCACAGTTGAAAAAGCAGAGTGGCCAAAGGCTTCAGGCTTTGACCGGGTTAGGTCCTCAAGGTTTTGGGGCAGGGAGCTTTCCCAAAAGCTGTAAATGCATCAAATCGACTTTGCATAATAGAGTGTGCTCATATTTTATTAATTAGTCCCGTGTAAAATACAGAAGGTGAGAGGAGGGGGAAACTAAGGAGAAGCAGCTGGTCAGACTGCCCTTCTCCCAGAGACAACTGTGTTAACAGTTCCTCACTGGAGACAGCCCTGGCACTAGACCATTGCCTCTGCTCCCTCCAGCTCTGGTTGGAGTAAACAGAATGGCAAGCAGAACCTTACAGACCCAACCTCCACAGCCGTCACATCCCTATAGGGAAACCCCTCAGAGCCAGGGAAGACCCAAACCAGGAAGTCGAAAGGCACAGTTCTATTCCCTTCTATGAGCCCATCTCTGCACCTCTCCAAGCCATAGCCAGAGATAGTTGGACTGGGGGACCCAACCTGAAGGTCTGGTACTCCATGGACGAGATGCCCAGACTCAGCTATGCCTCTATGTCCAGCTGCCTCCCTTCCCACTGCCTGCTCTTAGATTGATGTTGTTAGGTTAGGCCCTGGCAGCCTTAATAAGCTAGGCTCACTCATTCAACTTCAGTTGGCCAACTGAAGAGACAAGATACAGTGAAGAGAAACAGATAAAGCAGTCCAACACCCACCAAGCCCATCTTTAGGGTATGGACTTGAGGCAAAAGTTTAATTTAGAGAGCATGAAGTGTGCAAAACTAAGCAGGCTTGGTCAAGATGGAGCCTTGCCCATCACTAACCCATCATTACCTGGGCTCCAGTCTCCCCTGAAAGGTGCCCTGACCAGTCAGAACAGTGTGAAAACTCTCACTAGGAGACAAGTCCCCCTCTGGCTGGCTCCAGGCTTCAGTCCTTTCTTTCTTCCAGTGTGAAATCCCTGGGGAAAGTCCAGTTCCTTGGGGCTCATTTTATCAACAGTCTGACTGCCGAAGGAAGGGCACAGGTGTTTCTCCTTAGAACATCTTTGCTCCTGCCAGGACAATGACACCCCCAGACGGGACCCAGCTCAATCCAGAACACGCGCCAGCTCCCCTACTCGAGCTCATTTCCCCAGCACCTGAGCAAAGGTGCAGCATGAATTCTAATTGTTCTTAATAAAACACCTGGAGTCAGATATAAGGGGGTGAAAGCTGAGAGATCAGAGAAGCAGTGCAGCCAGCCACTGGAGAGACCTTTTACTTCTACCCAATCCTCAGACCAAAAGGGCCACCCTGTCCTGAGACTGCCTACTCAGACTGTGTCCTCTGACTGCATCTGAGCTCCTGTCTCCTCCCGCCTTATATTCCTCTCTTTTCCCATCCATATCCCTTCCTGTCTCCACCTCCCTAGTGCTGGGATTAAAGGCATGGGACTNTGAAAGCTGAGAGATCAGAGAAGCAGTGCAGCCAGCCACTGGAGAGACCTTTTACTTCTACCCAATCCTCAGACCAAAAGGGCCACCCTGTCCTGAGACTGCCTACTCAGACTGTGTCCTCTGACTGCATCTGAGCTCCTGTCTCCTCCCGCCTTATATTCCTCTCTTTTCCCATCCATATCCCTTCCTGTCTCCACCTCCCTAGTGCTGGGATTAAAGGCATGGGACTCCCAAGAACTGGGATTAAAGCTGTGAGCTATCACTGCCTGGCTCTTTTTCTCTTTTAGACTGGATCAAACTCCTGTAGCCCAGGGTGGCCTTGAACTCACAGATGTCCTTCCGCCTCTGCCTCCCTGAAAGTGCTGGGATTAAAGGTGTGCACAACCACTGCCTGGCCTCTAGTGGCTTAGCTCTGCACCCGGATCTTCAGGCAAGCTTTATTTGTTAAAACACGAACAAAACATGGCTGCACAAAGGAGGCATGTTCTCCACCTGTTGGTGAGGCTTTTCAATCTCAAAGCCCACCCCTCAGTGATGCACTTCCTTTAGGAAGGCTGCACTACCTAAAGTTTCCCAGACAGTTACCAACTGGGGAACAGGGTTTAAATGGCCAATACTATAGGGACATTTCTCATTCAAACCATCACATGCATCTTGGAAAAGCTAAGACTCTGACCCATTACAGAGGCAGTAGATCCCTCTCAGCCTTTCTTTTAGCCAGGAAAAAAATCTATTTGATAAAGGGTCTGCCAATTAGATGCATTCAGGAGCAGTGACAGGGTCTAGGCCTGTGTGAAGGCCAGGCAGGGAAGACTAGGGGCAGCAAAGCTACCTGTATGTCAGTTCTAGAAGCTTCCAGGACTGAGTTCAGCAACTGTGTCCAATACCAAGTGAAGCCAATAGCATCACCCATGAGGTACCAGTACCCACCAGTGGCCCCAGTGTGTCTCCCCAGATCCTGCAGCAGCTTTGACCACCCTTGCTGCAGAGTCGCCAAAGCTAGCTCTGAAATTTATCCTGGGGTCCTGAGAACTGCCTGACTTCCCCTAATGCAGTTCTGTTTTGCTTTAAAGAACAGAATCAGCCTCAGCTACTTGCAGCAAAACTCCTTGATTGGCGTGCTGTCTAGAGCACACAGAACTTTCTACCTTGTTTGCAGCCTCTCTGACTCTAGGATTCTATCAGGAGGCTTTAGGTCCTGAACAGACCTCTGAGACTGCCGCATTCCAGGCTGGCTTTGAACTCTCTGTCCATGAGCAGAACCAAAGAGTGGTCTGGAATATAGGTTTTGGTGGTCACACCCAGCTTGGGATCCTGGCCCCTCTCTACAACTGTGCTCTTGGGTGAGTTAGTGTAGTACAGTGTATGAGTTACTCTTCGCATTGCTACGACTGAATACCTGACGTAAGAAACTTAAGGAAGAGCGGAGTAGCTTGTCTCACAGTTCAAGGGGATTAAGTCTATCATGGTGTGGAAGGCACTGTAGAGAGAAGTTTGAAGCAGAGAACCTGTGTTAGCAGGAAGGAATCAGAGAGATGAAGGCTGGTGTTCAGCTCAATTTCTTCTTTTTATTCAATATGGGACTCCAGTTTACACAATGGTGCCACCCATGTTAAGAGAGGGTCTTCCTGGGAATGGTGGCTTGTGCCTTCGATCCCAGCACTTGGGAGGCAGAGACAGGTGGATCTCTGTGAGTTTGAGGTCATCCTGGTCTACAAAGTGAGTTCCAGGACAGCCAGGGCTACACAGAGAAACCCTGTCTCAGGAAAAAAAAAAAAAGTGGGTCTTCCAGGGCTGGAGAGATGGATCAGTGGTTGAGAGCACTGGCTGCTCTTCCAGAGGTCTTGAGTTCAATTCCCCACATCCACATGGTGGCTCACAACCATCTATAATGGAATCTGATGTCCTTTTCTGGCATGCAGGCATACATGCAGACAGAACACTCATATGTATAACGAATCTTTTTTAAAAAAGAGTGGATCTTCCTACTTCAATTAACCCCATTTATCAAGCCCCCCACAGTCATGCCTAGAGGTTTGCCTCCTAGATGATCTCAGGTTCTGTCAAGCTGCAAGTCACTATTAACCGTCACTCTTCGCCTCTCTGAACTCAATCCATAAATCACCCATGACGGCAGAGCCTGTCTTCCTTGAGCCAAGTTCACTGGTGACTTATTGAGAAATAGGCACACATCTCTAGGGGGCTCATCAGAGTTTTCCCAGGTTCTTTCTGGATAAAAAGAACTGTCTAGGGCTGGTGAGATGACTCAGCAGATGAAGGCATTTGCCACCAATCCTGGAAAGCTGAGTTTGATCCCAGGACCCACATGGCAGAAGAAGAAAAAGAATTCTTCAAAGTTAGACTCTGACTTTTACACACATACACACAAACACACACACATGTGCGCGCACACACAATTTTTTAATTGTTAAGAGCGTCTGTTCTAGCAGAGGCTGAGGTGTCTCCCACTGTAGGCAGCCATGTTGGCCATGGCATGAAGGTGAAGAGAGAGAGACCAAAGACCCAGGTCTCGGTCTCCAAATGCCAGCTAGGAAATGGGATTTAGACAACGCTGTTTGGCTCCTGGATCCATCTGGGCCTGAAACTAGGAAAGCTACTGCTGAACTCATCTGCTATAGGAGCCAATCAGTCTTCTTTTCACCCTGAGCTTGTAGAAATTTGGCTTTTTCATCTCAATGAAGTCCCTGGATTGGGTTAAATGAGAAAGCGTGAAGAATGTGCTGAGCATGGATCCCGAGACAGCCTGCAGAATCTTCTTTTTCAGGATACTTAAGGATACAGTTAGGTCCCAGGATGCTGGTACCAGCAGTCTGCGCAGACTAAATCCTAGTGTTAGAAGCTTAGGTTTGGTCTGGGGCCCTAACAGCACACCTTTTATTTTCTGCTTAACATTCTGTTGTGAAAATTTTCCCATGTCATCAATAGTCTTTAAAAGCCTGATTTGTAACGTGCAATAAGTCCAAAATGAGGTTCTTCCATTTTAAAAATTGCCATCTTCCGATCATTTGACATTGAAATTATTTCCCATTTTCCACTTGGTAAGTTAGACCAGAAAAGCATGTTAGCACCCAAACCCCTGACTGCACCATATTGTTTTCCTGGGATGAGTTTCTAGGTGTGGAATTGCTGACTGTGGACATTTGGAGCTCAGAAACCCATTGAGATATTCAGTTTTTGATTGGTGTGCCCTTTCCGCCACCCCCATTCCTCTGCTAACAGATTCTTGTGGGCTGAAATTCTTCCACTGCCACCATTAATTCAGTGCTGTGAGCCGAGAACTGTGGTAAGCGGTCTATGCACCCTTCTTAGTTATAACAACCTAATCACACAGGTGGGATTATTACCCAACTTTGGAGGTGAAGAAATGAGCTCAAATAAGGTTTTCAGCTTGCCAAAAGTAACAAATATAGAAAAGTTACGACACGATCTGCTTGGATTTGCCTGACTGGACCTTCTACAGTTATGCCATGAAACCCATGAAGAAAAGAACAATCACAGGCCGGCAGGTTGGCTCAGGAGATAAGTACCCTTGTGCACAGACCAGATGATCTGAGTTTGAGCCCCCATCCCACAAGGTGGCAGGAAAACCTTGAGAGCTGTCCTTGGCCTCCACTCAGGCATCATGCACACACATGTCCGTAACACACGCAAAACAAATAAATCACTTAAGAAACAGAAAATAGCCAGCCAGATGGCTCAGCCAGTAAAGGCATTTGCTGTCAAGCCTGGTGACCTGAATTTGATCCTTGGGATTCACGTGATGGAGAGAACCGACTCTAGCAAGTTGTCCCGTGACTTCCACATGCAAATACCGAGGTGTGAACATTCTCCCAAGAGAAATAAATAAATGAATGCAATTTTAAATATGTTTAATTTTAAAATTAGAAAAAAAGCAGTTGTTTCTTACTGGGAGTCATACCTCAAAACAATCGCCCCAGGCAATGCCTGATTACTTCCTGTGTGACACCATCAGATATCCTCCTGGAAGCATAGCCTACATTACTTGGGGTACCACACAGGTAGACCTTATGAACATCAGGGCATGCTGCACCAAGGACCCTTTCTAAGCAAAGTGTGGTTTCCTATTGAGGTTGTCCTGCTTGGAACAAGAAGCCCCATGAGCACAGCATGGGGCCCTAGCCTGGGGCACTAACTTCTCACTTGAGCCCTGACTCACTATTGCCTCCAGACACCAGAGGCCCTGTCAGATCTGCTCCTCAGGGAGGTCAAGGAGGCTAAGGAAAGAGGAGGCATTGAACAAGGGAGATTCACTCAGCTCCCCTAGGCACTGAAGGAGAGGGAAAGGGACCACTGGGTGTAGTGAAAGGGGAACAGGCCTGCTTTTCGTCCCGCCCGGCTCCCGCACGGCT
>LOJH01025793.1:5795-18616 GCA_001685095.1 Ellobius talpinus
AGAGAGAGAGAGAGAGGAGGGATTGAATAATAAGAACCTGTATTAGTTACTTTTATATTGCGGTGACAAGGCAACTTCTAGAAGAAAGGGTTTGTTTGGGCCTATAGTTCATCATCATCACAGCAAGGGAACATGGCAACAGGCAGGCATGGTGACTGAAGAAGCAAGTTGGGAGCTCACATCTTAAAAATCAGACAGGAAGGGAGAGTGCACTGGGAATGGTGTGAGGCCCTGAACAAAGCCTGCTCCAGTAACAGACTTCCTCCCATAAGCGCATAGCTCCTACACTGCCTGAACAGTATCACCAACTGGGGACCCGGGATTTAAATGTAAAAGGCTGGGAAGTCTCATTGAAACAGCTATATTTTACTTCCTGGCTCCCATAGTCTTATGGCCATATCACAATGCAAAATGTACCCATAGTCTATCACAGTCTCAATGCTTTATAAAAATCCAAAGTTTCAAGCAATCTCTAAACCGTAACCCCCTGTAAAATCAAAAACCAAATTACATACTTCCAACATTCAATGGCAAAGAATACACATTACCATTCTAAAGGTGAGGAAAGGGTGTATAGTAAAGAAACTAGCCAAAGCAAGACAGAAAAAAATCAGGACAAACTCCAAATCCTGTCGCTCCATGTCTGATGTCAAAGGGCTTAGATGACTTTGCTCCCTGTGTGCAGTTCTCCCGCCTGCCATAGACCATCCCCCCTCGGGCTAGCTCTGCTCCCTGTGTGCAGCTCTCCCGCCTGCCATAGACCACCCCCTCCCCCTCCCCCCCTTGGGCTAGCTCTGCTCCCTGTGTGCAGCTCTCCTGCACAGCTATCTCACATCTCTGGCATCTCCAACACAATGCTGACTTCACTTGCACAGCTTAGTGCTGGCCTCTCAGATCCTTGACCAGATGACTCTCTGCCACTTGCTGCCTGACTTCTCTGGAACCATGGAAGATGACTCAACAACCCCTTTGCTCATACATTCTTCATGACTCTAAAGCCGGGGCCATGTGCAGGACACTGCTAAACTCAGCTACCAGCTTAAGGTGGATCCTCTCACCTGGAGTGACATTTATTTTTGTTCCTTTCTAGAGCAGAAAATTCCTTAGGCCTTTTCTGTTCATAAACTGAAAGTCTGTCTGGTGGTTCTTGCCCTGAAGCACTGCTTCCTTTATTCTGGTGCAGATTAGGCCTCTCTTCAGTCACCTTACCTCCTGCAGCACAAACCCTGGCTGCAATGTTAAGTTTCCTAGTGCTCTTTTTCCTTTCAAACTGTACATTTTCTATTTCTTTCTGCCTCATTTGCTTTTTTTTCATTGTAGACCTGCATAAGAGTGATTGTTAATGACCATGGAGTAGAGTTACTATTAGGCTTCCTTAAAATGACCTACACCCAAGAAATTGGTCCATTACTTTTAAATTTAGTCTGAGACAAGTTCTTAGGACGGAAGCAGAAAGAAACCACATTCTTTGCCAAAGTATCACAAGAATTGGTCTCAAGCCCAGCAGCTAACATTGTTCTCCTCCAGAACCTCTTGAGCTGGGCCTCCACTGTCCACATAACTCTCAACACTACTGTCTTCCAGACTCCTACAAGGATGGCCTATTAAGCTCTGCTTAAAGTGTCTCCAACCACTCTTCTAGTCCAAACTTTCAAAAAAAACAAACAAAAAAAATGGTCAGGTCTGTCACAACACTCACTCTCAGTACCAGCTTCTGTCTTCCTATTACTGTAGGAAAGCATCATGACTACAAGAAGGTCTATTTAAGACTTATGGTTCCAGAGGGATCAGAGCCCATTACAGTCACAGTAGGGAAGCAGGGCAGCAGGCAGGTTACGCGACTGGAGGAACAAGATTGCACATCTCAAACAGGAAGTAGACAGCGCACTTAGAATAACATCAGGGTTTCAATTTTCAAAGCTCACTCCCACTGACATACTTCCTGCAGCAAGGCATACCTCTTAAACTGTCAAACATGACCATCAACTAAGGACCAGGTCTTCAAATGCAGAAGACTATGGAGGACATCACATTCAAAGTACCATAGGCCCCATTTCCTCTGACTCCATAATTTATAATAATCTACATGGGACTTGGCACTAAAGAAGAAGGTTTACAGATTCCCATCAAGTCAGCATCTGTTACAGAGTACTTCTGGAAGACATTTTAGACATCCAGAAAAACAAGTTCCCATGTTATGACTACTGAATAAGAAACAATTGTCAAAGGAAAACAAAAATGGTTTTCTGGCTAAACTGTTAGTGAAAAGTTATTGATGACTATTTCAAACACACAGACTATTTATAACAGACATGGGTCTGTTGGCCTAAAGTATTTTCATAGATTCAAAGTAATTTTACCCATGTCTGGAAAACATTTGAACTAATTTACTCTGTATCTTTGAATATAGGAATATTAACTTTTAATAATGCTAAAAATGCCTATTCTAAGTTAGCCAAAGAATTATTAAGTAATATGGATAATATTCTGGTAATACCTCTTACCAGAAACTATTTTAAATTCTATAAATATTTAACAACAAAGCTTTGTTTCATCACTTTAAGTACAAAACATGACTTTGTGTTTTAAAGAAAGCATATTAGTTGGTAAATATGATTTCCTGTGTCACAGACACTAAGAGATCAAAGAAGAAATGGACTATTCAGAGAAATATTTTCAGATGAGAAACAAATCAGTTACACAACTGAATGGAATTTTGATTTGTTAAATTCACCATTGTTATTTAGGCACCATATGAAATAGTCACTAATTACCATGAAAACAGAATTAAAACCTCTGCATCCTATTTGAGTAACTACAATGCCATTAAGTTAATGGCACTCAGCATATATGGGTACATATCTGGAGAGTATATGCACAAGAGTGCAGTTGCACACAGAGGCTAGAAGAGGGCATCAGATGCCTTGGAGCGAGAGTTACAAGTGGTTGTGAATTGCATAACATGAGTGCTGGAACAAAAGCTAGGTCCTCTGGAAAATCAGCGAGTGCTCTTAAACACTGTGCTGTCTTTCCAGCCCCTCTTGCTTTTAGCAATACATAGCTTCAGAATTTTCAACAGAGGTAGGGTGACGAAAGTCTAAGACTTTAAAAAGAAATTAAAGAAAAAAAAGACTTGAAAAATTGAGCTCAGAACTATATAATTTTAACCTTTTTCTTTTGTTTTATTTTTTACTATTGGAGAAACTTAGGAGAAATTAAGAACAGAATTTAAACACTTCCAGGGCTGACTCTTATGTACTATCACTACCACTCATTTAAAGCACACAATAATCATGCAGTTTGTCATTATCTCTTATCCTGTGCTCTAGAATTTACCATCCTAAAGCCATGTGTCAGTCAGAGGACACAGTTCTTTATAAATAGTTAAATATTAATAATATTGTCCCACATGCTGTGTCACAATCTAAATAGGTGTAGGAAACTTGACTTTGCAAATATAACAGTAATCTTAAACAAAACTCTATCATTTTATGATTTATATATTAAATATATTAATCATAAGATACAGAATAGCTTAAAAGGCTATGAGAGGTCAGCCTTTGCTATGTCCTTGCCTGATCTGTAATCCGAGACAGGGCTTTCTTTTGGCCACTGTCTCGTAGCTTTGTCTTTTATAAAATGGTCCCAGTTGAAGTGCTACTCGGGGAGGTGGTACAGTTGTGCTGGCAGATGCTGGTCCTGGGAGTCAGCTTGGAGAATTTAGAGCCTCACCCTGGAAGATATAACTTAACTTCCCATTTCTGCCATCATATCTGCTGCCTCCTCCACCCTATGACAGACTCTTATCCCTCTGGAACCAAAATGAACTCCTTCTACAAATTGCCTTAGTCGTGATATTTTATGGAGAGCAACAGAAACATCGCTGATAAAATCACCATCACATTTAACTGTCTTTGAGAATTAATGCCAAGGGTGAAGAATAAAATTATTGAGTATATAATGCTAATGAGAGATATTCACATATTTAATTAAAGTGGAAAGCTAAAATGCACTTGCCCAAGGTATACATGGGAGGAAGAAAAAATAGATTTCAAAAAATTGTCTTTTGAGTTCCACAAGGTATCTATGGTTTGTGTGCCCTCACATTCAAAATAAACAAATGAGGTTCTTAAAAACTGGTAACTTAAAAAATCAAGTGAAATTCTACAGGAAGTGAAATGACAGTCCTGAGAGATGCACAGCACATCTAAGACACAGCAACAGTGAACACCTAAGACAACTGGAAAACATTAAAACTAAATAGCTCTAAAAACGTGCTTTAAAAAAACCCTAAAACATGAAACACATTTTAGGAAATATAAAAAAAATTAAACTAATTTGTCAGTCTAATTTTAAGTGTCACCTATAGAAGAAAAACAGGCATGATGTAACTCAGGGCTTAAGAGAACTTGCTGCTCTTGGAGCAGACCCAGGTTCAGTTCCCAACACGACTTCCTTTAACTCCAGTTCCAGGGAATCCAATGCCTTCTTCTGGCTTCTGTGGGTACTGTATGTACATGGTACAGAGATGTGCATGCAGGCAAACACTCAAACATTTACAAAATAATGATATATTAATTTTAAATATGTTATAAGGAAAACCCTGGTCATGATGGAACACATTGTTAATCTAGCACTTGGGAGGCAGAAGCAGGAAGAGCTCTGTAAATTTGGAGTCTACCTGGATTAAATAGCAATTCTCAGGCCAGACAGAGCTATATTGAGAAATTCTGCCTTTAAAAGAAACAAACAAAAAAGGGGGGGCAGACTTTAATGAAACCCAAGTAAAATTGTTTTTTGTTTTTATGTAATAATGTTGTGGTAAGGGAGAAGAGGGGAGGAGGACAGGGAAGTGGAGTGGTAAGAATAGTACCTTTATGCTTCTTGGGAAGGAAATTATTTTACCCAGTTGCTACAGGGAGTAATAGCAGACCAGTTTGAAGCATCTGTGTTTTAAAAAGTAATAAAGGAAGAAGCAGAAGTAGGAAATGGAGACGACTATATGAATGAAGAGGGGGGTCTCTTTCCTGTTTTCTGCTTAATGAATAGTGTGTGGGGAGCAGTACAATTTAAAAGACAAAGGATGACCATGCGGTGTGACAGCAGGATCCTGAACTTGGGAGGCAGAGGCTGGTCGATCTCTGTGAGTTCACGGCTAGCCTGGTCTACATAGTAAAGTCCAAGTCAGCCAAGGCTAGATAGTGAGGCTCTGTTTCAAACAAACAAGCAAACAGCAATAAAAGAGGCATGGGTGATTAAAAAATAATACACCAATTGTCAAAAACTAACAACAGCCCAAAGGCATTTATTGGGGATTCAACTGCCTCTTTCCAAAATCAAGCTACGATTTTAAACATTAAGCTAAGCTTACACAGGTGAAAACACACCAAATGACTGGACTGGATTATTTCAGACACAAATATGACAAGGACTGGCTCTAAAATTATTCCAGATCATACTAGTCTGCACAAATTAATGAAAACAGAAGCAGAAGGAAAGACGATCACCAAGGAATGTCAATCTCATACAATAAAATATTCCATGCCATTGACTGAGTATTTTATTAAAATGGCACATTTATTTGAGATTCACAGCAAGCACAAACAAACATAGTGACAAATCACTCAAGACAGGGTATTGTCCCCACCAAGATAACAATGTGGCAATCAATACGATTGATTAGTCTACTCATCAATGAGTTAATCACTGGAGCAAAAATAGTCTAACTTTTGCTCTCCTGAAATCACCAGCAGTGAATCAAAATACAAGATGAAGAAAAGCAAAGAAGAAAATGTTTTTGTAGACAGGAAGACCCAAGGCATTTGTACAAAGCAAAAATAAACATGTATACACTGAGGAAAGGGGGCTTTATAATTAAATACAAAACTGATGGAAAAGATATTCTTACAATGTGAAATTGGGAGCAACAAAATTGGTAAGAACTATAAACGTTCTGCAAACAGTGAAGGGTTAAGCACAAGCTATCCAGTGTACTAACAACACTCATAGGTCCTGTAACAACCGAATAGAAAATTTACACAGTCTGCTGGGTGTCTGGAGAGTAAGTAATGAGTTCACTGATATTTGGAAAACAGACTTTGAGGAAACTCTTTACAGACAAGCACTCTACTCTGGGTGTCACAATTCCAGTTATGATAATTTAACATACATCTAGGATCAACTTTTTAAAAAGTCCCCCCAAAATATGATTAATCAAATCCTTGAGTTATCACACCCAGGGTGGAGAGCAAGCTTCGGGGGCACAGACTCTGCCAATCTGCTTATTTTGATTCAGTCTAGCAGCTGTGGCAAGTGGTGGCAGTGCATCAGCGGGATGCGGCAGCTGCATGTGTTCTCTGGCAGCAGAATAAATGCAATGCTCATCCCAACAGACTGAGAAGGGAGCCCACAGCAGCTGCCCCGGTCATTCAGACATTTGTTGCACTACCGCACAAAGATGTGTGTCTACTGTACATTCTGGAGACCGTGAAAAACAGGGAAGCCTTGTCTCTGTGGAAGGTGTTGGAGAGCCACCCCGACAGTCAAGACAAAAGCCTTGGCATCCTCCTTGCCCAGTCCTTTACCCGCAGCTAGCTGCTGAGTCCTACAGATGGAGCACTTGAAATCTCCTAAATTTATCCTCTCAAGCATATGCTTAGTGCTTAGATTTCTCTTGCTTGAGCAATTTTTTTTAAAAAAAATCTTGGCCTTTCAAACATATGTCCTATAAATACCTTTTAAAACATAAAGCTGACTGCCCCGGCTATGGCAACTTTAACAGCTCCTCACTCATAAAGAGTATTTGTTTGTGGAGTTTAGTTATAGAAATAGCAGTGGGTTTCTATTTTGAGTTAGTATACTCATGAAAGGGAGCAGAGAGTGCTACAGAAAATTAAGATTCTCTGTGATATGATCCTAAGTAGTTTGTAATATTTTCTGCTATGAGCCCTGTTCTCTTGTTAGATTGAACTTTCTTTCACATTTCAAATAGTCTTTCGAATCTGGCTTTCCCCCTAATCTCTGAGGTTTCACAGTCTTTCTCTAAGCAGTGGTCTGCGCATGCTGCTAGCACTCACTGACCCTTGAAATCAGAGCTCCAGTGTCCATATTATTGTGGTGCCTGCCTGAGCCTCCCCAGCATTATGCTACTCTGTTTACATGACAGACTCTCTCTGGTGTATCAGCTGTTGAGAGAGGAGCCATGGCTGACAGGTCATAATCCTTGCCCACATCACCGTATTTCATGTACTTCACAAGAAAGACTCTTGGTACAGGGTACTACCTCTCTAATTGTACATATTAAATTCTCAGTTTAAAGAGTTATTTCCCAATCATCTGTGCCTCAGGAGACTGTGAAGTGAGCCAACAAAGTGGCTCAGAGAGGAAAGGTATTAGCCACAAAACCTGACAACCTGAGTTAGATCCATGGAACCACAAAATAGACCAGAGATTCTCACCTTGTGGGTCACAATCCCTTTGGGGAGATAAAAAAAAAAACCTCTTTCATAGGGGCCACCTAAGACCACTGGAAAACAGATAGACAGTAGCAAAATTACAGTTAGAGAGTAGTTATAAAAATAATTTTACAGTTAGTACAGTGGTATATTACCATGTTTTAATAAATAAAGCTTGCCTGAAGTTCAGAGTGCCAAGCAGCCACACTACTCAGCCATACAGGCTAGGCAGTGGTGGCATACACCTTTAATTCCAGCTGTTGGAGGGGGCTGCTTGTTTGTCCCAGCTGCCCAGAACCAAAATAATCACACAGAAACCATANTAGCTCTAGCTTCTTATTGGCTAACTCTTACATATTAATTTAACCAATTTCTATCAATCTGTGTATTGGCACGTGGCTGTGGCTTACTGGCTAAAGTTCTGGCATCTATCACAGGCTGGTGGGCTACATGGCTTCTCCCTGACTCTGTCTCATTTCTCCCAGCATTCAGCTTAGTTTTCCCCACCTAGCTCTGTTCCCCAATAGTTCTGCTATAGGCCCAAAGTAGTCCCTTTATTTATCAATGGTAATCACAGCACACAGAGGGAAATCCCACATCATCCAGCAGCCACACTAGTTAGCCAGAGAGGCTGAGCAGTGGCGATGTATGCCTTTAATCCCAGCACTAGAGAGGAATATAAAACAGGAAGAGAAAGCCCTGCACTTTCCCATTATTCAGAGACTGGACAACAAATGATACAGCTCCTTCTACCAGGATTTGAGAATTAACCCAAATTTTTCTTTTCAGGATCCCCTAAAGATGTCATCTGTAATGATATTTTACTTTTAATAAGCTTCCCTGAGGATCAGAGTGCAAAACTAAGCCACTAGAGACCAGCGAGTGGTGGCATATACCTTTAATCCCAGGATTTGGAAGACAGAGGCAGACAGATCTCTGTGAGTTCAAGGCTACCCTGGGCTACATAAAATCAATCCAGAAACAGATCCAGGTGGTGTTGGCTCAGTCCTTTAATCCCAGTGTTTGGGAGTCACACATCTTTAATTCCAGCACTAGGGAGGTAGAGACAGGAGTGATATGGCTGGGCAGAGAGAGGACTATAACGGGGAAGAGACAGGAACTCACTGGAGAGTATGGAGTCTGAGGTTTGGTGGAGACATAGTACAGTCTAGGCAATCTAAAGATTGCCCCTTCGGTCTGAGCATTGGTAGAGGTAAAAGGTCTCACTAGTGGCTTACTGCTCTGCTTCTCTGATCTTCAGCTTTAACCCCTATGTCTGTCTTTGGGTTTTTATTATTCATGCTACAGCTGTAGCCCCAGACAACACGAAGTAAATTTAAGAATATGACACCCACATTCCCAAGAGGTGGGATGGGTGGTTTTTGATCTTTCAATCGGCTAGGGATATTTGTCATTGTTTAGGTGGGCTGGTTACAAGTTGTTACTGGTTATGGTCAGGAAGAAAGTTGAACAAAGGAGAATAGATTCAGAGTTCTTGATTTGGAAAGAAAAAAGGGGATTCAGATATGATAGGATAAAAGATTATTGAATCTACTCTGAAAAGGAAAAAGGGAAAATACAGATATACAGATATAAGATAAAAAGGTAGATTATTGAATCTACCTTTAAAAAGCAACTAGTAGTTTCAAATATTTTACATTGGAAAGAACTTTGGTATATTGTATACAAATTTTGTATACTGATACAAATTTGAGATTAATTTTGAAACATACTGTACATATGTTTCTAATCTTGTTCAAGGTATTGTACCTATGTAGCTCATTAAACAACGTAATGCAAATTTCTAGTTATTGAAAGTTATTATTACCACCTGTTTAGGATAATAAAGAAATGTAGGTTAGTAATTAGTCATCTATTATAATCAAATTTGTAGGCACATTACGTATGTTTTCAAGGTCAAACAGATACATTAAAAAAACAGGCTGTCTTCAGACACTTCAGAGATTTACAGAATAAGGCATTTAAGATGTTTTAATAAAATAGGTTCTTGGTTTTTTGTTGTTGTTGTTTGCTTGTTTTGTTTTTTAATGACAATGAGACAAGTCTGCTTCTGGCAGCACCAGTCTACTTCAGAGAATTAATGGGCATCAAAGAAACTCCACATGAAGTTTACTTTCTTTGTGGCAAAAGTAAGACATTGGGCAAGAAAATTCTCTTGCCTCAACTGCTGACAGTATGCTATTCTAACTAGACAAGCAGGACACAAAAGAAACTGACTGCCAAACATTGTCAAAACAAGGTAGGACAGCCCTTCAGAATAACCTGCTTCACAGAAAAGTCTGTTGAATATTCTACACCTGTAGGCTGAAGATGGATGCCCCAACATTTAGAGGAACTTTGGGTGACTGTCAAGGCAGCCAGCTGTTTCTACCACTTCTCACATTTTTTTGGAAGTTGTTTCTTTGCACTTCCTGCTTACTTGGTAATATTTCCTTCTTGGGTCTATGAGGGAGTTGAGGACTTTATAGTTATAGTTTTCCTTGTTACCAGACTCAGAAAAGAAACTCACTAAGAGGAGTAAAGTGTAAAAGGTTGAGAGACATTAAAAGATAATTTGATAATGCAAATTAGAATAGAAAGTGAAAGGTACAACCTCAAGGTAGGATAGATATGGAGTATTTCCTCTGAATTTGTCAAATTCAAATGGACTAGACATGTTCATATATTTATTGCATGAATATATTATATATACTTATTGTACTTATATGTAGTTTTTCTTATATTAGAGACTTTATTTTAGACAAAAAAAGAGACTATAGTGGTATATTATTTGTGCTTTAATAAATAAAGCTTGGCTGAATATCAGAGTGCAAATCAGTCACTAGTCAGCCATACAGGCCAGGCAGAGGTGACACATACCTTCAATCCCAGCAGCTACATTAGTTAGCCATAGAGGCTGGATGGTGGTGGTGCATTCCTTTAATCCAGCATTAGAGAGGAATGAATATAAGATGGGAGGAGACAGGTTTCAGTCTCAGCCTGAGGATTCATGGAGGTAGGATCACCCATTTTGGTCGGAGGTAGAGGTAAGAGCTAGTGACTGACCACTTTGCTTTTCTGATCGTCAGCTTGAACCCCAATATCTGTCTCTCAGTTTTTATTATTCTTGCTATAGGTTGGGGTCACCACAACATGAGGAACTGTATTAAAGAGTCACAGCATTAGGAAGGTTGAGAACCACTGTGACAGAATGAACTTCTGCAAGCTATTCTGCTTTGTAACACACACTCCACCGTAAATATTTTAAGAGAACATAGAGTAGGGTAAGATGAATGGGTAAGCTGCCATGCAATGAAATGAAGAAACAAAAATGACTAACAGATATACTCATATTGAAGAAGGCTTATGATTTGCTGGAAAAAGGCCAAAAAAAGATGAAAGAAGAACTGATAAAAATGAACCGTTAGTAATAACGATCTTCAACAAACAGACTGGACCTAGTATGTATTTCACAGCCAAAACTAGCACTGTTTTAATGACCTCTGCTTTTTGACCTGGAAAAGTAACTATAGAAACAAGTTGCTTTGCAGAGTCTGTTATATTTTTCTGACGTCTAAATGCAAAACTTTGGAGTTTGAAGAAATAAAATGGGTGTTTGCTTGTTTTGAGTTAGATGTGGGTGGTTCCCATTAAAACATTTAGCTGTTTGAGAGTCTACTTATTTCAAGATTTAATTATAAATTGACAAAAAGAGGTGAAATGTTTCTTCATGATTCATGTTGTAACTTAGAAATGTCAGGTACAATGTTACATATGTATAATCCCAGCTACTTGGAAGGCTGAGGCAGAAGGATTGTTGTTGAGACCATGCTATAGAGACCAGCCTAGACAATAATATTATCAGATCTTGTCTCAAAAAGGCAAACAAACAAAGAAAAAAAAAGTGCCTAAAATTAGAAAATCCTCAGATTTAATTCACTCAGCATTTTAGATAGGCTCAAAGCTAAAAATGGAAAAAAAAACCCAACAATTTCCCAGATCAAGGAAAAGTTCAGAATTCTATCACACAGCTTTGCTGATAGGCACTAGGGATTACTGGGGACAAAAAGTTAACGCATGGCTTCAAGGGAGTTCAGTGAAGAGGGGAGTCCTTTCAGGAAATGATACTGGACAGCTGGGTACCTGTGTGGACAAAAGACCATCAAGGATTGTAGTATGAATTCTAGTTGGTCTTAACAATAAAAACTCGGAGTAAGATAGTGGGGCAAATGCTGAAAGATCAGAGAAGTAAAGGACTCAGCCAAAAAAGAGACTTTTTACCTCTACCAAATCCTCAGACCAAAATCCTGTCTCCAGGAATCCTCAGACTGAATGCCATGAACTCCTGTCCTCTCCCACCTTATAGTCCTCTCTCTGCCCAGCCACAGCCCTTCCTGTCTCTACTTCCTTAGTATTGGGATTAAAGGCATGTGACTCCCAAGTATGCGAGGGGGGGATTAAAGGTGTGAGCCACCACCACCAGGCTCTGTTTCTCTTTGAAACTGGATCAATCTAGTGTAGCACAGGGTGGCCTTGAACTCACAGTTTCAAGTGTCTCTGCCTCTGAGTGCTGGGATTAAAGGTGTGGGCCACCACTGCCTGGTCTCTATGGCTAATAGTGTGGCTAGCTCTGCACTATGATCTTCAGGCAAGCTTTATTTGTTACAGCACCAACAAAATTATTGCCACATGTTTAGTTCATGAAGTATATAAGAAATCAAAGTGGCCTGCTCAAGGTGCTCAGATTAAGAATCAAAACTCTAAAACTTTTAGAGGAAAACATAAGAAATCTTATCTTTCAGCTATCTAAAAGTGCCTTAGATATAACACCAAAAGCACAATCCACAGGGAAAAAAATAGTAAGCCATACTTCAACAAAGCTTCCAATATATTAAAGACAAAATGATGGGGGCTGGAGAGAGAGCTCAGTTAGCAACGTTCCTGTTGTGCAAGCAAAGGACCTACACTCTTCTGCAGCGAGCTGTCTACTTATCTATATATGAGTTCTGTTGCTATCAATTGATGATGGGGCACAGTTATCTACTAGCAGAACTCGTATGTAGACTAAAACAACACATTATACACATAACATTTCACTAGTTACCATCTGAATAGGAACTAATTTGAGTCTCAGCTATGTGTTCTAGAAACAGGCATGCAACAGAACACATAGAATTTGATCTACTACCTACTTCAACCTGAGTCCCAGTTGTCAATTTTTTCACTCAATCACCTTTGCTGTTCCCAATATGCCCAATAATGAAAAGTATCAATGACCACATTTCTGAGTCTCTCATTCAGATTATTTTTTCTCTCTATGGTCTTAGAATCTCTATCTATCTATCTATCTATCTATCTATCTATCTA
>LOJH01025795.1:2031-13572 GCA_001685095.1 Ellobius talpinus
TGAACCTGGCTCCTTTGGAAGAGCAGCAACTAGTACTCTTAAATGTTGAGCCATCTCTCCAGGCTCCAACAATCTCTTTCTAATTGATTACTGTGAGCCCTCCGACACTCAAATCTCCACTTTACAGGAGAGACAAAACAGAAGACAAAAGAGATCCAGTAATCACAGGGAGCGAAGGCAGATCCCAGGGAGAGGACTGGCCCAAGTGTCAGTCAGAAGAGCCCGTTCCCAAGCCCTGTATGCAGCAGCAACTCTCCACACAGCTCCCTCTTCCTGGTAGTCAATGTGCCCACACATACCCTGTGCTTATTTTTGCATATTTACTCTTCAAAATAACTCAGGTTTTTTCTGGAATAAATTTATCATAAAGGCTTTTTATATTATTACTTTAATGACACAGCATCTCACGTGGCAGTCATAATAGTTATAGCTAAAGACAGCCCAGAATGCAACCGTGTAGAATTCTAACTATATTATTAATGGGGCAAAGAAAATAAGGAGGAAGCCTGCTCTCTTTTATTAGAAAAGAGAAATGGCAATTTCAGGGGTGCTAATTGCACAGAAAGACTGCACAGAAGCGAGTCTGAGAGCAGCCGTCTCCAGCATCATATACCACTGAGAATTTTCCTTCGTGTGGGTCACCGCTGTGGTTCACAGTCTGAAACGCTGCAGCCCCGGATGTGGCCACAGCAGATACCACTGTCTCCAGAAGGACAGCAGATGCTTCTTTCCCCCCCAACAGCCAACCCCACCCAGGGTATTAAGTCTCAAACACTTCACGGCGTTTTGCTTTGCCACCAAATGCCCCACACTCTTCCATTTTCACGGTAGAACGCAGCACACATGGAATTTAAGCACAGAATTAGCATATTTTCTGGAAGACTATTCCGTTCACTCCAGAAACATTGTCAACGTAATTAAATTTTAGATAATGAATCAGGGAAGTTGATATCAGCCGTGGAAAATTCTGTGATTTAAATTGCCAATATACAGATACTTTCAGTATTTGAAAGCCACTGCCAACTGTGCCTGCAGGAAGTTAAATTCTCAATAGCTTGCTATGATTGATGCAAGCATTAGTCATTAAAATAAATAAAAAAAAATCTTGAACTAAGTAATTTGCATCCAAAGGATGACATCAGCAACACCATGGGGTTGTTGTTTTGAATACTGGTCACTAGATGGCGCACTTGCAATTCAAAAACTTTAAAAAAATTAAAGGAAAAAAAGAAAAGAAAAGAAAGAAAGCAATCTCAGCCTCTGAGGAACAAGCCCGTTACCAAAGCATCTATTGTACTTACAAAGCTGCATGCGCACAAGCAAGAAGGCACCACTTGCTCAGAATATGGTATTCCTTTCTTTCTTCCCAGACTTTGATACGACTCTCTCTCCCCAGGACAGGTCACTTCTCCCCACAGGCACTGTTTCTGAGTGAGTTCACCTTTTAAAACTTCCTCTAGTCCTAGCTTTGCGACCGAGCAGAAAAATGTGTTCCTTAAGATGTGACTTGTTTCTTCCTCTGGCCTTGACGGCCCTCGCTCCTGCAAACTAAGGCCGTGCATCTTCCAGCCGCATTCTGGATGCTAATCCAAGGCGGTCTGCAAAAGCCCCGTTGATTTGTGGAGCGGTCCCACTCCTCCATGAATTATATGCCATCTTTATTCTCCCTTATGATGGCGGCTATAAATCGTCCTGTAATTTTTTTCCTAAAGAAAGTCTGTATCAATGGAGTGGTTGTTCTTGTAGCAACTCTTTAAATATGGTCATAATGAATAAATACATGAGTCCGGTTCTCAGAGTGAGAACAGGAAGTCGGAACGACACCTGTGTGTGGTCGATTCTAAAACAATAGAATACATTGAGACTTCTGCAGCAAATCAATGAGTTTATTTGCAAGTTCTAATCCAGGGCTAGCCCATTCTCCCCACGACTAATGGTGTGTGTGTGTGTGTGTGTGTGTGCGCGCGCGCGCGCGCGCGCGTGTTTGTGTGTGTGGGGTGGTGTGGTGTGGTGTGGAATACAAGTGAGGAACTGAACTAAAACATTAACTTATTTTGTTTCTACACTAATAAGCGTTTCAACAAGAGCTCTCTGTGGCTAAGGCCCCTGGCTGTAGCCGCAGAACCTAGGCACCTGGAGCTCTGTCCCCAAGTGGCCTCTCCTAATTTGCTAAATAACCTTGGGCAAGTCATGTAACCTTCCCAAACCCTGGCTTCTCCTTCTACAAAGGAAGATTCCGAAAGCTGTCTGTTCTCTGCTTCTCAGGGACATCCTGAGGATTAATGACGAGAGAAGGGTATCTAGGGGTCCACCGCGGCTCTCAGAGAGGTGTTGCTAGCTCTCCGATGAGAGTCCTAAAAACAAATAGAATCAATCCCCACTGGCAATCCAAGTAGAAGTCACAGGGCTTCACTTTCCCTGGGTGTCTGTATTCTCCATTTCTCAAAGATGGTCAGTGTGGGAAAACCAACAGCAGCAGCAACAGCAAAACAACAAAAACAAAAAATTACCACCACCACCCCAAAAAACCCCAAAAACAAAAACACTATCACCACCATCACCAAAAAACCCCCAAACCAAAAACTACACCACCAACAACACCACCAACAAAAATCTAAAACAACACCAACAAAAAACCAATAATGCCTTTGTTTGTCAAATTCCTGCTGGCTATCTTTTAATCCTATTATTCCGTATCTATAAGTGAAGAGATTAAATATCCTAAAGAACTGATAAAGGAAACAAACAAACAAACAAACTCTGGTTCTATCCCAAGACACTGGGTATTCTTGTCTAGCCCGTCATCACAGAGGGCCAGGAGCTCCTGGGACAATTAGCTTTCTAGTTTGCTGACAGTAATTATCACCATCTGGGACTTTGCTGTCCCTTTAGGATGAAATATATATTCATGTTGCAGAGACCCAATCTCAAGACTTTTTGGGCAGAACCCCAAATGCAAGGAAACGATCGATTTTAACCTATTTTAAAACATTTGATTTAATTTGATATTTCTAGTTTTCAACAGCGTCCAGCAAATGGATGACGATAAAGGTCTTGTCACATGTTGTGCTATGGACTAGACCTCTGGTTTTCAAAGGCCCCGGAAACCAGGAGGAGAATCTTCTATTAGTGCTGTCTGATGCCTCAGGATTTTCCAGCTCTCATTGTTCAAAGGTCCATTTTTTTGGAGCCTTGTGGAATGACTGAGTGGATTATTTGTTCTAACACGTGGTAAGTGATCTGTGTCTCAGGGTCCTTTGGCTGTAATGATAAAAAGGGGTGGGACACAGTGGGGAGCCATGGGCCTTCCTCAGTATTTGTGGGGTGTGTATGAGACTCTGCGCTTCCCAGGTAGACATCCAGTTCTGAGACTTGAAGAGAAGGAAGAAGAAGAAATGATTAGGATTATTCTGCTGTCTCTTTCTCTCCTGAAGTCTAATTATTATAGTGGCCTGCTGCCTTGATTAAGGCTTCCCTCCCTAAATAATTAATTTGCCTTTATACAAGTGTGTTTGCCTCTTACAAATCTTAACACATAGCACTGAGGACCCAGGCTCAGCAAATGCACTTTCAGGCATATAAATAATTGCCTTGGAGTAATTAACAATTAACCTTGGTAAAAGAAGGGCTAAACATTAGTACATTATATTAATTCAACACAGATATTAGCTATTTAGTGTTAGAAATGTTATAAGCACATATAACCATTCATAGACTCACATGGTTACTGAGTTCAGTTATCTGGGATAAGCGCAGTAATGCAGAGGAATGTTTAATGTGAATATTTAACCTCTTTGCTTCAATCCATTTCACAAGCATGTGTCGACCACACATTTTTTTTTCTTGAAAGCAGAGTTAAGAATAGAGCCTGAAACTATAAAGGGATTTGGGATTCCTTGATATACCTATCTGTAGCAAAACCAAACAAAACCAATCAACATTCATGGGCTAACTCAGTGAGTGGGCTGTATTTTCCTCCTAAGTCAAGACCTGGGACGTGAAATACACATCAGCACAATCCCACCCCGTGGGCTTCTGGGTAAGTGACAGGTGGGCAGAGTTATTTATAAGGGAATTTGCTAAGAAGAATCTTGGGTTTTCTATTCTTTGTCTCTCAAAACCACTCTTCATTCTGGGTAGCAAGCAGGGTCTTAATACCATGTCCACACTTGCCACTTTCTGAGGTGCTACAGCCAAATGGTTCTCACAGTCTCATTCCTGTTCTCATCTCTCCCAGCTCAGCCAACAGCTCCTGGGACAGCAGGGCTGAAGAAGAGGGGATCAAGAATGAGCTTCCATCTCCTGAGTTTCCAGCCTTTGGACTCTAGGAGCTCCTTGTGGTCCACATCACAATGGCTCATACCAGTTTCTTCTGGTCAGGAGTGTGACTCCCATACCTGCCTACCCTTGGCTCATCCTCACCCACCCTCTGCTGTGTTGAAGTTCATTTCCCTTAGGACCTCCTTTCCCAGGTGGGGGGGAGGCATTACCTAGTGGAAGCAGATTAGACCTGCATGCGGGAACAAACAATTTCCATTCGCCTCTGCTATGCCGATAGAGCTCACCTCTCTTCCAGCCACCAATCAGGCATTGGTGCTGGATCTTCCCTGTAAGTTCCTGTTCCCAAAGCCATACTGACTCTGTGATATCTCCATAGGATATGACCTTCCTTTCTGAACTGGCAAAACACAGTCAGGTGATGCTTCCGTGAGCCTCACTTTCTTTCTGGTAGTCCTGGTGGATTTGTTTTTGTTTGTTTGTTTTGTTTCCGTTTGTTTTGTTATTGCTGATGTTGCCCCTTTGAACTAAAACCCCATAGGAAATTGTACCAGGGAGAATCTGCAGACTTGGTCTTTTAAATAGCCCTCATGGGCTTTCTTTCTGCCACCATTTGAAATCCTTAAGGATGGCAATGGGGCCGTCAAGGTAGACAGCGATGCCGATGAAACACATTGTGCTGGACACATTTCCTCAGGCTCTAAGATTTTTCAACAGGTCAGTTTTCAGGAAACAATTGTTTTAGAATTTTTGGTAAATTCGCTACTGTTCTAAATTGCTTTTATCCGTTCTTTGTCAAGAGCAGAGCAAGGAGAGAGGCTGCATACATTTCTCCTGGATGAGTTATACCCTGAAGTGATTACTTCCAGCAAGACAAAGGACAAGAGGGAGAGCCGCGATCATCACTGATAAGAAATATTGATTTTGTGCTGTTATTTGTCTGCTTTTTGTCGCTTTAACGAAAATACTTGAGGCTGGGTAGTTATAAAGAAAAAGAAATGTTTGTTTTAGCTCACAGCTTTCAGGGCTGAGTTTCCAGGATTCAGTGGACCTGTCTTGCCACGCTTCGGAGGGGGCTCCATGGAATCATGCCATGTATTATGGCATGTTGGAGAAGTAGGAAGGGAAATGGTTACATGCAACAGAAAGATGGCCTGGGATGGCTTTGTTCTATAACAACTCAGTCTCACGAGAACTGGAGTCCTATTTAAAAAAATGCACAAATTCCTTCTGAAGGCAGCACCCAATTGTCTAACCACTTTCCACTGGTCCCCACCTCGTAAAGGCCCCCACCTCCCCACACCATCAGCCTATCGCAAGTCTTCCATGCAGACTTTCAGGGAACACACCCTAAGCACAGTCAAAAGGCAGCAAGTACCTGAGTCGTTAGAAGCCAAAGAAATGGGCACAAAGAGCAGACAGCAACAGCCCAGGGTCTTTGGAGACTTTGTAAAGGGATTCTGTTAGGGGGATAAGTCAATAATAAGATATGAAAAAGAGAAAGGAGAAGTCAGAGTCTTCAGATTTATAGCTTCAGGTTGTCCTTGAACACACAAACCAGCGGAAGAAGGGAAGAGGTGGAGAGCGTGGAGCCACAGCCAACTGCTGGCCTCTGGGTAATGTGAAATAGAAATGCATGGGCTGTTTATTTGCTTCTTTTGTTTTTTGGACAGATTGCATGTTTGAAATTTCCTTTTTTTTTTGATCTTCCCAGTGGTCCTGGGGGAAACACTTATGAGGCAGACAAGATGTTTGCAAACTTTTTTTTTATATATTTCATTAAAACATAAATATGACAGGGTAGGTTGTAGACCAGATCAGTCACAATTAATTAGCCAAACAAATCCATCTTTCCTTCTGTCATGATTATAGTGAGGTCATTAACCTTAATTTTTCTATCAGTAAATTGCAAATGCTTCATTTTCCCCTCTCGCCAAGTTAGTTTTGAAAGGGCTTTAAGCGTCTCTAGAACTCTGTGCTGTATTATAAGAAGATTGACAGCTCTGTACGTTTTGCACGGTGATAGAAAGTTACTGCTCCACATCATCATTATTCTGAAATCTTCAGGCCTTTGCAATAATTCAAAGCTTTGACAATGAAGGATTTAGCCAAAGAATCTGGCATATTGCTCTGCTCTTATTCTAGGTAAGGTTTTGAAATTAATCCAATTGAAATTTTTAGGAAACAGTGCCTATATTTTTTCCCAGTCCATGGGCTATTATTAAACTTTTCTACTTCTGTGTGTTTCTTAACCCTCTGTGGATATTTAAAAACACACGCTATGGTTTCTCCTAAGTAGGTTTCTGTGGCCTGTATGAATGTTAGTCTCCTTGGCTAGGTGCCAACCAATGTTTGACAACAGCACACAGCTGAAAGGCCAGATTCACCATGTGATAGCCATGGTCATTGTGGCACTCAGTTGCAGCACGTTGCTTTTTAAAGCTGAAGTCACTTTCACCTGAAGGAGTAGCTGAATCTCGGCAATTTCTCTAACTCGTCCCAGTGCGCTTTCCTGTGGCATCCCTACACGTGACCAAATCCTTAGGAAATGCACTTATTTCCCATCAGAAGAGAGTTTCGTGCCTGTGGTTCTGAAACACAATCTCATGATTATACTGATTACAAAACCGTTTGAAGAAATACACTTTTTTTAAAAAAAAATTGTAATATTGGGGGAAGGAAAAGAGCATTTATTAAAAATGTGCTATGAGCATGGTGTAGCAGGTTCAGTTGTCCCTTGAAAGACATGTTTAAATTCTAACTCCCTGATGTCTGTAAATGGAATCATATTTGGAATTTTTCAAAAGTGATGAAGTTAAGATGGGACCATAATGAATGAGGTTGTGGACCAAATCCAATGACCGGCATCTTTATAAGACAGAGAGAGAAGAGTGAATATCGGGTACACTACAGAAAGGGCTCGTGGGAGGACACTAGCTAGAGACTGAAGACACACTGCAGTCCTAGAAACAAGCGCCAGACTTCTAGTAACTAATGAAACTTGGCAGAGAGGCATGGACCGGGGTCTTCCCAGGAGTCCCAGGGAGGAAACAGCCCTGACTTTGGACTTGGAGCTTTCTGAACTATGAGAGAACAGATTTCTGTTGTGGGGGGTGGTCACAGAGTTGTGTTAGTCTGTTTTTAGCGGGCCTAGGAAATCAATGTACATGAACTTTCAGATATCACCTCTGCTCCACATATAAGATCCCATGACCCAGATCATCAGGACAGCGATGGCACCTGGATCCGAAGCCAGGCCTGAAAACAGTCTCCCTCCCTCCACCTTGTTTTGCTGCAAGCTCTCGCCTTCCTTCTGCCGTGCTACAGATTCTGTCTCTTTCTTATAGAGTCTTTGGAGTTTCTTGTAGCCGCGTACTAAGCATCTGGCTTTTTAATGGGTTGCAGTGATCAAACTCAAATGGTCAGGCTTGTGCCACTATGGCTTACTGGCTGAGCCATCTCCCAGCTCCAGTGTGCTATTCTTAGTACTTTGAATACAAAGACCCTGTGGACTACCAACTCCTGATGGGCTGGAGGGTGGCTCTTAAGACAAGTGATATGAAGATGTGTATGAATCAGCTAAGTGTTTGAGACATACCGAGCTACACTAATTGAATTTTCCATCTTGTTGAGACCTCTAAGATGTTTGTGTATACCACTGACCCTGTAATATAATTAAACTTCTGGGACAAACACTAGATCCAAAGAAAACTACCTTTATGTTTAGATGTGAGTTGTTTTGGTTTTAAGTTGATCCTACTTCCCCCAAAGGATTTAAGTTTTGTTTCTTAAAACCTACATAAAAGGGCTTCTGTGACCTATATGCATGATGTCAGCTCATAACCATAAAACAACAAAAGGATGAGAATCATTTTATGTTCCCAGATTAAAAAAAAATTAAAACACTTGACAAACCTGGTTTTCTAGGTGCATAAATTGCGACTGGAAATGACTATTTTTCTATAAGTAAGTGGGTCAGTGCATAAGAACACAGTGCACACAGGTTATGAAGGAGGATTACACAGAAGGGCACAGGGGGCTGGAATTTTCTTACCTTGGGCAGCAGCCAGGACCTGGTATAGGAGGATGGCCCACAGAAAGCTCCCTAATTGTCTTGAACACTCTAAGAAAAGCAGGGCCTGCCTTACGGTTGGTGAGGCTGAGAAGGAACAAGAATGCTTGGTCCAGATATATTCCCAGTCCTAAAAGCAAGAACAAGAGCTAATCAGTAATGGCTTCTTTTTCAAGATCAACACTACCAAGGATCTTCAGAGCATATATTAAAGTGAGACCAGCTCAGTAAGCTGCACCTTCTACTATAGGCTCCAGCCACTGTAGGAGACAGGTGGATTACTAAAAAGGAGTCTCCTAATAGAGTGGCACTTGCCTGAAGACTCTCAGGATCCACAAGACTCTCAGGATCCTGGGCTTGTTGGAGTCATGGGGCCCTTTAGATTTATCCCAAGCCCAGCTGGCTATATGTACTGCAGACTGTCTCCTGACACTTGGGGACACACCACCTTTCTCACAGTCCTGCTTGTGCTGTGATCTCCACACACATTCCAGAGTTTTAAGTCCAAGGGTAGAATGGAGCCTGGCCTTTGGCTAGCAGCCTATGAACCAGGCCCTAGCATTCTGAGCTGGGCACCAATGAAGCATTAGATGATGCAAGCTCCAAGGGCAGAAGTGGGAGCAGTGATTCCAGAGCTCTGGGAAGAGCATCTGGGGGTTACCTTAGAACCGTGGCTTGGGTGATCTTGTGAATGAATATCCTGCCCCCATTCCTACCTCTTACCCCAGCTCCTGGTCTCGCCCTTTCTAAGTTGCACACAGTGATTTCCGCACCCTTCACAGCAACCTTGCCAGACAAAGGCCTCCTGGAGAACTCTGCCCTCTTAGTTCTGAAGTGTTTATCTAATTACTCTTTATCAATAAAAACCCAGGAGTCAGATATGAGGTAAGAACCTGAATGATCAGAGAAGTGGTGGAGGCCCCACCAGTGACCTCATCTCTCTCCCATTCCTCAAATCCCTAAAGGCCAACACTCTAAGCCCCACCCTACTACTTCCTGTGCCTTTTTATCTGTCCTTGGTCCTCTAAAACCTCACTGGCTAATTTTGGTCAGCTAGTAGCTAGTTCCATCCTTTGACTCAAAGCAAACTTTATTGTCAGTCTTATCTCGGGAGCATGAGAACGTGAACACTGGGCAAGTTGGCTTGCTTCAAAGAAGTGGTGGGCGCTATTGCTAATGCTGTTTGCTTCTTCAATGTTTATGCCTTCTTTGGGGTATCATTTCCATATCCACTTGCTTTTTGCCTCCGGTGTTTTGATTTGGAAATAAACATTTACATTTCAGACAGGTACAAAGAATAACAACTGAGCACGCACTCTTGTGCTCATTTCAAAGCCTTAATGAGCACCTGCACTTTGCCGAGCACCTGCGTGCTTTTTAAAAGTTTGGTTGGGATGTAATTCACATACTTCATTCACCCATTTAAAGGGTAGCAGTCGGGAGGCACAGAGGTGCACACCTATAATCCAATATGTAGGAGCTAAGTGGGGAGTCTGAGGACAGTTGGGCCATATAGGCAGTCCCCATCACAAACTAAGCAAAACAAGGAACAAAATAGAGCACGCACGGCGGGTTTGGCATATTGCCTTGGATTTTGTGGTTGTTCCTTGGTTTTGTTGTTGTGGCTATTTATTTTAAGACATGTCTCCTGTAGTCAGTCTGACCTTAAACTCTCTGAGTAGCCATGGCCGACTTTCAACTTCCAATCTTCCTGTCTCTATCACCCAAGTTCTGAGATTACAGGCATGCATTATCACACTCGGCTTTTTAAAATTAAGGTAAATTGTGCAAAATATATATTTTGCCATTATAAGCATTGAAGGCACACAATTCAACAACATTAATTACATTTATAACACTGTGACCACCACAACTGTGCTGGTTAGTTTTGGCCATCTTGACACAAACTAGAGTCATCTGGCAAGAGTGCACCTCAACAGAGGGATTCCCTCCAACAGACTTGCCTGTAGGCATTTCCAGGGCGGTGTTTTCTTGGTTAATAATTGACGTGGGAGGTCCCAGTGCACTGTGGGCAGTGTCCCTCCTGGGCAGGTGGTCCTGGATTGTGTAAGAAAGCAGGCAGAGAAAGCCAGGGAAAGAAAACCAGGAAAAAAAATCACTCCTCCAGGCTTTCAGTTTCCGTTTCTGCCCCCAGCTTTCGGCTTGAGTTCCTGTCCTGGTTTCCCTTCATGCTGGACTGACTCTAACCTATACGATAGAATAAGCCCTTTCCTCCGCACGTTTCCTTTGGTCACGCTTTATCACAGCAATGGAGAAGCCAACAGAGTACATGCAGACAGACTTCATTATCTAAATCAGAGGTTGTCATCGTGAAAAAATAATTTCCCCACCCTCTCATACCTGATCCCAAGGAAGCCTGCTTTACAAAGTTCCAGCTTTTAGATGTTTCTTAAAAGTATAACTGTATATACATTATTTGTTCTTTTGCATAGGACTTATTTCACCCAGCAAAATGTTTTGAAGGCTCATGTACACTGTAGTCTACATGAAAACTTTGTTTCTTTCCATAGCTAAATAATATTCCATTTTGTATATATACTACATTTCAAAATCCATTAGTCGGTTGATGAACACTTGCCTTCTTTCCATCTTTTATAACTGTGACTAATGTTGCAATATTTCCTGATTTTAATTCATTTTGGTATATGACTAAATGCAAAATTGCTTTATGATACTTCTATGTTCTTTGAAACTATCAAAGTGCCTCTCAAAGCAGATGTACAAGCAAGGAAGGAGGCTTCCAATCTCCCCATACCAATACCTATTCTCTTCTTTTCTCTTGCTTATTATTTTAACAGCTTTCCAGACATTGCCATGTGATCTTACACTTACCCCATGGTCAAGGTGAAGTACCTTTTCATGCATCTTCCTTGGAGAAATACGTACTCAACTTCACATCATTCTTTCAAAATGGGGGTTGTTGTTGTTGGTTTGTAAGAGTTTGGTGTGAGTTCTTCTTTGTTTTTATTTATTTTTGATGTTGAACTTCCAAGTAATCTCTTAGATTCTGTAGCTTGTCTTCTAATCTTTTGATAATGTCCTTTAATGAAAAACACTTTACTTTTTCTCATATTTATTTTTGTTATTTCTGTTCAGGTTTTTTCTCTCTCCCTCTCTCTTTCTCTCCCTCTTTCTCCCTCTCTGTCTCTGTCTCCTTTCTTTCTTTCTTT
>LOJH01025798.1:0-18614 GCA_001685095.1 Ellobius talpinus
AAAAAAAATCATAAAAGCTGGTTATATTTAAAAATTAGAATTCGTATAACTTGGTGTATTTCAAGGTTTTAGAAAACAATAGCAAATCAACCCCCCAAAGCACTAGGTGTTAAAAACTATTCCGGGTGGTGGTATGTGCCTTTAGTCCCAGCACTAGGGAGGCAGAGGCAGGTAGATCTCTGAGTTCGAGGCCAGCCTGGTCTACAAACTGAGTTCCTGTACAGCCAGGGCTACACAGAGAAAACATGTTTCAAAAAACCAAAACAAAAGCCAAAAACAAAAAAGAAATAATAACAATCATGCAAGAAAGTTATGAAATAGAGACTAAAAGAACGGTACAAAGATGCAATGACACAGAGTTGGTTCTTTTACATGGCAAATAAGATTAATAAACACTTGACATACTTGGCCAAAAAATAGATGCAAATTAATATACTTAGAAATAAAAGTAATTTATCATAACAGATATCAATGAAAACCAAAGAAGTATTGGGAAACACGTTGAGAACTGTATTTGGCTTTCATTCATGATAAAAGCCTTGAAATAACAGGGACTAGAAGGAACATACATCAATATAACAGCCATGTGTGCCAAGTTTATAGCCAGCATGCCACTAAGTGGGAAAAATAGAAGTCAATTGCTTAAAGGTTCGGAAGAGACTAGAGTATCTATATTTTTCACTCTTATTAAATATACTTTGAAGGTATACCTATAATGATAAGGCTAAATAAATAAATAAATAAATAAATAAATAAATAAATAAATAAATGTGTTGAAAATAGGGAATGGAGTCCCCAACAGGCACACAAAATTTAGATCTAACAAATTAAAGTAACAGGACACAAGCAACAACAAGAAGAAGAACATGAAAATACCAGTAAAATTTCCATATAGTAGAAAAGACAACAAGAAATAAGTCAGGAAAATAATCTCATTCACAATAGCCTCAAAACCTACCTAAGACACTAAAAAAATGGAATGAGTTCCCATTCCCAGGGGTCAGCATAATAAACATAGTGAAAATGGGTTCATCACTGTAAACAACCCACAGATTAAATACCTATCCAGCTTCTGGTGACTTTCTTCACAAAAATGGAGAAGAAATCCTTAGTTCGTATGACAACACACACACACACACACACCAAAAACAAATAAAAACTGGATTGCTCAGGAAGGCAACACAATACCTGATCTCAAATTGTACTACAAAGTCACAGTAGTAGTAATAACAGCATGATATTGGCCAAGGAACACATCTGCCAACACATACCATAGGACAGAGGACTCAGAAATAGACCCACATAGCTACAGTTACTTGATTTTCAATAAAAGTACCAGAAATGTGAATTAGAGATAAGACTGCTTCTTCAGTAAGCTGGGACACTAAATATCCACAATTAGAAGTATAAACTAAATCCCTATATTTCACCTTGTACAAAACAATTCAACTCAAAATGGATCAAAACTCTTAAAAGTAAGACCTGAAACTTTGAACATGCTAGAAGGAATCATAATAGGAAAGTAGTTTTGATTTGCATTCCCTGATGATTGAGAATGTTGAATATTTTAATTCATGTATTTATCATCCATTTGTTGTTTTTTATAAAATGGTTTGGCTCATTTGCCCACTTAATAATTATAAGATTGGGGCAATTATTTTTTTTTAGTTCTTTAGATTTTAGATGTACATTCCCCATCAGATGTAAAACTAGCAAAGATTTTGTTTCTCCATTCAGTAGGCTATTAGTTTGCTTGGTTATCTCTTTTAATTTCTCCCAATCCTAGATATCAGTTCTTGCTGCTACTTCCTGAATTACTACAGTCCTTTGCAGAAAGCCCTTGATTATTTATGTACTGCTATGGTTGGTTTCAATGTCAGTTTGTCCCCAACTAAAATCACCTGAGCAGGGAGCCTCACCTGAAGAATATCCTGATTGCCTGAAGTGATATAGGAAGACCCACCCCATCATGGGCATTGTGGGCACTGTGCGCATTATGGGCAGTACCTTCCAGTATGGTCTGCATTCAGAAAAATGTCATGGAAAAGAGAAGATAACTCACCTTTGCTCGAGTGACATTACTTCTTGCCACAAAGTTGATTCGCCTATCTATCGCTATGGCTGATTCCTTTGCTGATTTTAGAAGAGCATTTCAGGGCTTCCATCACATACTAAGGACTAGCAGCTCTCTGAAAACTCAGCCTGTGTGGGACCTGGCTGATGCAGTTTAAACCACCATGGTCCACACAGGGAGAAGAGGGATAAGTAAGATGAAAGGAAAAAAAACCAAACACAAAACCACAAATAGCCAAAAGAACGCCATTTTTGGCTTCTGGAACTGACAGGGAGTTCAAGCCTGTAGTCAAAAGGAAGAAGAGAAGGAAGGGGGAGTACTTGGAGGGCAACCAGGGGAGGGAGGGAAGAGGAGTGTTCCTTCATAAAATGTTTGTAACTGGTTTATATAAATACTGTCTTCAATCACTTCTAATTGACGGCTTGGGAGGTGTTTCACATTTGTTTCTTGACTTCCAACTGAGACGCTGAAGCAAGCTCATAGTTAGAGTTTGCTAGCTTGGGAAATCAGACAGCTTGTCATGTGTTGCTGTGATGAGAAAATAACAGGTGCTCTCACCAACTAAATACAGTTTTGTTCTTCTCAGCTCTTACCCTGAGCTTTGTGTCATGTGGAAGAGAAAGAACAGAAGACACTTGAGAAAAAACAGAGTTCTTATTGAAGTAGAAAAAAAAGAACAGGTAGGACAGGGGCAAGAAACAAAAACACTCTGGCGTTAGAGAGATTTGGCCTTAAACATATAAAAATATATAATTTTTTTTCTCTGAGAAGTTTTAAAACTTATACAGGAGGTGGGGAGAGGGAGAAACCAGTATTTGCAGAAGTGTTTCTTTAAAGGACAAGTGAGGAACCCAGTCACATTTGTAGAGAAAGTTTCTGATTTGGGGTTGGTCAAGTAGTCAAGGACTCTTTACAGGGCCATAGGTACCTGAGGCTCCACCCAAGCCTGCCTGGGGCAACGCATGAAATGCTGCTGCAACAAGCTGCCACCTTCACCCAAAGTCAAGGTTAAGACAAAAGACAACAGTTTCAGTACAAGAGGTTTTGCTGATAGAATTCCTCATCACCGTCATCATCACTATTTGAAGGAAGGAAGGCAGCCGAGTCCCCAGGACAATATTGTGTTCACAACACAAGTGGAGGGGATAGTGTGAAAATGTCTGGAGAAATGTGGTCTAACAAAATACTTTTCCTCATTGCAGCAGCTTAAAATTCCTATGGAAACACATGCGGTGAAACAAATGTTTTTACTCTGCTATTCCTGCTGTGTTGGAAAAAACAAAAAACAAAATAAAACAAAACAATAACAATTAAGGTCTTAGGGCAGTGGAAGGCCAGCTGCTATTTCTTGGAACTCAGGTGTTGCATCAGATCCAGTTCTGAGCTTGAGTTTGGGGAAATGGGGTGGAAAGGGCTGCTGACTGGCCCGAGGACCCTGAATTAAGGTCAGCTCTCTCAGAAGACAAATCCTCAAACTGCCTAGATTGGCTACCAGCATTACCATTGTCAAGCTTGTAAAATAATTGACAGAGATCTCCCTTCTTGTGGATTCTTTTTACATTAGTTCCTATGGATTTCAATTATCAACACCTATGGGTCCTTCTTTAGAAAACTAAGGATTAAAAAGGTCAAACCTTTAATCCCAGCACTGGGGAGGCAGAGGCAGGGGGATCTCTCTGAGTTCAAGACCAGCCTGATCTACAGATTGAATTCTATGAGAGCCTGGGATACATAGAGAAACACTGTCTCAAAAAAAAAAACAAAGGAAGAAAGAAAGAACAAAATAAAACAAGCAAATAAAACCAAAAAATGACAGCAAAATACAAGGATTAAATTTAAACTCTCCAGTTACTTGAAGAAGTTGCAGAGCTATATCTGAATCTTTTGTTCTTCTGGATCTTAACAAACATCTCAATTATCATATAGAATGTTTTGTCTCAGAAGACTAAATGTTATCATTTTGCTCACCTTCTGTGTCATCTGGGTACCCTGTCCCTTTAAGAGACAAGCTCTGCCCACCTACAGTCTCCCCCTTCCACCAAGGCAAGCTCTCCATCTTCCCTCTCTCTCTCTCTGTCTGCTTCTCTTCTGAAGAGGTAATTACTGCCTCCCTTCCTCCCATCTCTTCTCTCTCTCTCTCTCTCTCTCTCTCTCTCTCTTTCACCCCATAATCCCCTTACCCATTAAATAAACCCTATACCCAAGCTCTGCTCGCATGGCATATCTGTCTGTCTCCCACCTGATGCTGTCTCCCTCCCACCAGGGGACCTGCCGGAGTCCTGCGACCATGAAGAACCCATGCTTACTTCACTCTATCACTTATGATCACTTTTGGGTGAGAGGACTCAAACCCTACCCCCTGATTCTGTTGAAAGAAAGGTTTTCTTTCATTCTTAGAGAATCAAGCCCTACATTGGGCACCAGTTGTGTGAGTCTCTGGAAACAACACAGCCAGCAGAGTGTTGTTCTACATGAGGCAAGAAGACAGCCCCATCACACATGAGTAGCCTTTGTTGGTTCAAACTTTGACACCCTGACATCAGGAAGTTTATTTTAGGAATATATGAGTACAGCAGAATTTGCAAAAGTTTCCTGCTGATAATTAACTCGATTCTATATATACTGTTGAGTCCACAGGGATCATGCAAAGATGGGGAACAGACCACCAAAGTTTATTAAGATAGAAGCAAACTTTATTTCAGGGGAAAAATTAAAAAAATAAATCTCTATGGGGCACATTAAGCTTATCGTCTAGCTAAGACCACAGCCAGAGATGGACTTGTTAGGCTGTGGCAATGGGTTGTTTTCAAACTCTGCTTTTTATACAGAATGCAATCATTAGGCATGAACAAAAGAATTTTTATAATCTTGAGGTAAAACTCTGATAAAAGTTGCTTTTAATCACAATTTTCATTAACAGGGTTTTTTCAGTTAAACTAGTGTTTGTTTGTAGCTCATTGTTTCTCTCTGGTACTTGCTGATGGTGTTTACTGAAGCTCTATATTCTCCTGATACTGCCAGTTTTGCATAAGAGGAAAGGGCAAGGGACAATGCACAACCAAAAAGTCACGTACAACCCATCATTTAAAAGTTCACTCAGCTCACATAAGTTTCTGGTCATGAGTGACCAGAGGGTTAGCTAAAAGCTGGCCCTGAGTTTGCAGAATGACCCTCAGTTTGCAGAATGACTCCCCAGTTTGCAGAGGGCCATCTCAGCCTTTCAGACAGAGCTATGGGTTGTAAAGCAAAGTAACCCACCATT
The DNA here is from genome assembly GCA_001685095.1 of Ellobius talpinus. Classification (NCBI taxonomy): domain Eukaryota; kingdom Metazoa; phylum Chordata; class Mammalia; order Rodentia; family Cricetidae; genus Ellobius; species Ellobius talpinus. Next base: position 5,337 of record LOJH01025798.1, read on the forward strand.
AATAGCTAATCCTTAAGCTGCTGAGAAAGCTGTTGACAGTCTGCTCACATTCTTCTAGGCTTACAACTTGATATTTCTTTATTTCTGCATTCTTATTTCTGGAATCTACATGTCAATATTCTTATTCTTGGACTCTTCAGTAGAACAAAACTTAAGACATGGTTACATTGAAACTCTTCTAAGTACAAGTGATATCTTCCCTAGAGAGGTTCTATAGAATAACAGAGAAAGCGGGCTTCAAAGTAAACAACTCATGATAGAGAGATTAGGACTATAGACGAACAGAGGAAAACGTAAGAGTTTGGGGGACCCAGGTGTGGTCTGACCATACAGATAGCACAGAGTTAAGACCATGCTATACTCTTAACCACACTTGTGGTATACAAGGTATACATCTCTTTTGTTGAAGAGACAACACTGTGTGTTTAACATTCCTGGTATCCCTAGTGCTCACCCATGAGCACAAAGACTTTTATGCCCCATACACATAAGGTTTCCCCTGTGCGTTCATTTAGGTTGTAAAAGCTGATTACATGGGAAATCAAAGGCAAATAAGGTTGATTGTTAAAACATTAAAAGTTGCCTCTTAAAGGCAGGTTAAACAAGCAGTTTGGGGATACAATAGGCTAGTAATCTTGTGTCTTAAGTAACCTCAAGGTGTGTTATAAATTCAGGTTATGAGGAGCAAAAGTTCCAATTTGCTAGAACGTATATGTATAGAATACTGTATCGTCACACAATACCCTTGAAGGATTATTAGTCCAAACGTGAGGTAGGATGCAAACAACTTAATGAGATTTAAGGCAAAATAACAGACATACTTTTGGATAAACACTAAGTCGATTTGTGGTACCCAGTTAAGAAAGGTTTTATTCCTGTTGCATGATATGGTGAGTAAAATGCAATGTTTCAAGCCAAGTGTTTGGAAAGCTACTTGCCTTTGCTTAGCTGGGGACTTCTAGCAAGAGGGAAATGCACTTGTCAGACAAAGCATCTACTCATCAGGGCCAACAGCCAGGCAACTCACAATCATGGGCCATCAAGAGGTACTGAGAGCTGGGCACCAAGAAAAGCACAGTTTCATTGATTTCATGTAAAAGCATGGCTTTAAAATACTTTTAAGGGTGGGAAGGATGGCTCAGATATTAAAGTCTGGGTTCACAGTTTTTGAACTCCCTATTTTATAACAAGAAGCAATAAGCATTAATTGATAACAAAGGAATTTTCACAATTTTGAGGAAAAAACATCTCTGGCTGTGGTCTCAGCTAGCTGATAAGCTTTTTGTGTCCCATGAAGATTTATTTATTTTTTTATTTTTTTTCCTGGAATAAAGTTCGTTTCTGTCTTAATAGACTTTGGTGGTCTGTCCCCCATCTTTGTGTGACCCCCGTGGACCCAACAACACAATGGCATTTTTCAAAGCACATCACGGTGCTAGAAGTTATGAGACAAGGAGAGGAACTCACTAAAAGGAAACTCACTTGGAACATCATCAAAAGGCCTAATTTCTCCCAGATGCCTTCCCTTTTTACCAAATATTAAGACTCTCTGCACTCCACGAATGTGCTCTTGACCACAGCTTGATCACAGCAATTTAAAGTAATGACAACCATTGCACATTGTGGTTGAGTCATGTTGTTTTAGAACTCCATTGATCAACTCAACTACAAAGTCAAAACTGGAAGAGATTTTCTGAAGGAAGGTTTTTCTTCATGGCTAGGACTGATGGGGAAATAGTAATGCAAACCTAGAGCTGGAATATGTTCAGGCTTGTTTTGCTTGCCTATCACCCTGCATTTGGTTTCTAGCATCAAAATAAACAAACCAACCATAAATGCTATCTTACAGGATTGTGATTATGATTAACATTAGAATACAGCAGGATTTATGATCAGTAGTAAGGTACAAACAAGTTTATATATGATTTAATTTGCCACTCTATGCTGGAATTTTGACTAATTTGATCTTGTGAAGGTCTTATGTCCACAACTACTGCTGTGAGTTCATGTTTTAAATAATTTTTGCTCAAGTCCTCCCAATCTCTGGCTCTTGCAATCGTTATTCCAAATTGTCTGTGAGCGTTTGGTGAAGGGGCTTATAAATGCCTCACTTGAGACTGAGCACTCCATAGACACTGATTTTCTGCACATCAATTGTCTGTTTATGTTCTAACCACCAACCATAGAACAAAGAAACTTCTCTGAGGAGGCCTGGAAGCTACATTAATCCGTGAACACAAAAGTATCCATTTTGAGACCAGTTTGTTACTATACTCACTCAGCAAAATAACAGCAGCAGGTTCATGCTTGGGGCTCGTGAGCTCCCCAAATATGGGTTCTTGGCCAGATTTACAGTACAAGGCATGTGTTTCCTTCTGTGGAGCAGACCTTAAATCCAATCAGAACACAGTTGACTATCCCTATAAGACCCTCATGCCACTCTTGGCCATGTGTGTATCTTATCATGCTGGACAATTTTGTCGCTCACAGAGTTCACTGCTGGATGAGACTGTTAGTTTCCTTTCACTGCCTGCATCCTGCATGACCGTCTCTTACAGTGAAAGCTTAACCAGCAGAGAGGAAACATCCTGATCTGCACCAAAGGTTTCTTCATGTCCTGTTGCCAAAGTGTGTGGTGTCTTCAGCAAGAGGCTTACAATCAGGTTTCGGTGTAAAACCGTAAACAATGGCAATAGGCTGTGTTGTTTTGGGGATCTACAAGATAGGTCAATCTGTAGAGCAAGGGAAGGTACATCACACCAGGCATTGAGATTTTTATTGGTAGCCAGTAGTTTTTGGGAGGAGCATTTCCCCTATGCATTGTAACTCCAGCAAAAATCTTATTTTATGTGAATCTATATTGTGGCTTTTATTTTCAGTATATATTGTTTTTCCTTAGTATTTCCTTTTTTAATGAATAACTCTTTGATGTCTTGTTTGACTTTATTTCACCATTTGTGTTCTTTGAGAATTCATGTAAGAGTTTTCTTTGAAATTTCAAGCAACTTATAAACATTTTTTGAACTATTTTCCTGGGATTTCATCTAATTCACTTTTAATGTAGGGCATTATTTTGGTCTTAGTAAATTTGACCTTCACTTTTAAATTACTTGTATTTTTCCATTGAGACTATTACATCAAGAGATAATTTTTTGGTTTGATATATTCTTTTGAGCTGTGTAGCTGTGCAGACCTTTAATCTTAGCATTTGTGAGACAAGGGTTGGGTAAAGCTCTCTGAATGCAAGACCAGCCTCATCTGTCTAGTGAGTTCTAACTCAGCCAAGGCTACATAGTGAGACCCTATCTCAAAATAAATATATATATATATATATAGACAAATTTACAACAAACAAAAAACTAAATGATTTGTTTTGATTGACTGATTTAAAGCTTCTCACTGTTTCTCCAGAGGGAGTGTTTCACTATCCCAAAGAAAGAGGCTGTTGTGTGGGCTTTTAAGATGGTTTGTTCACAGCTTGACTGGTACCAGACATGATTCTCACTCCTCTCATAATAGAATATTTTCAGAAAAATCCTTCACTATCAGAAAGCAAAGTCACAGTGAAAATATAAAGATAGTCAAATAAAAATTGGCCACTCTAAGTATAATAATTTTAAGAAGAAAGGGGTCCTCAATGGTAGTGTATACACTAATATATTGGTTTCTTAAGATAGAAGTGGAAAATAAAAAGAAGAAACAACAACAAAGAAAAGCAAATAAAAAGTTGGAGTAACACTAGTAATTAATACTGGGTGACAGAGGAAAGCTACGGGAGGGAACATGTATGGAAGATGGGATGGATGGGCAGCACATTTGATTTGGTGGTGAGACAGGTTAGTTTTGCAACTTGATACCAACTAGACTCACTTGTGAAGAGGGCACATTAATTAAGAAATTTTCTCCAACAAATTGACCAGTGGACCTGCCCTTGAGGTGTTTTCTTGGTTAATGATTAAATTAGGAGGGCCCAGTCTGTTGTTGATTGTTCTACCCTTAGATAGGTGGTTGGTTCTGGGTTTTATAAAACAATAAGTTGGGCAAGACTGAAACATGTTTCAGTACTTGCATACGTATCAGTTTTACAGACAAGATACAGAGAAGATATAAATATACTATTTAATCATTCATTGATGATTAAATGCTTACTTGTTAAATATTGATATGGTAAAAGGAGACAAGATAAATTATTCTCAGCATTATTTAAAAGAGCATATTTCAGTGAACTCCTAACAACAAATTGTAACTATTTATTTCTATGGAAAAACTTTTTAAGACATTAACATTCACTGGAATTCACACTGTCTTTAGGACTTTAGATGCAGGAACCCTTAATGTGTTGCATATTATCTAAGAATAATGGATTGATGGTCAAATTCCAAACACCAAAAGCTGTGGAAATTTATGTGCACTGATAACATTATACCAATATGAATGATTAGTTCAATTCACTGCAATAGTTTTTCTCAAAAGCATCAAAAACAAACAACCTCTCTTATGCTCCGTCTTGACTTCTTTTCTTGGCCTCTTCCCTGATATGTTCAACTTTCCTCTCAGGGCCCAGATAATATATTTGTTTTTCAAAATCTTCATGGGAATTTTCTATCCTAGAGAGACAGGAGTTCATGTTCATTTAGCTCCTACCTAGATGCCCCAACCTCATTATCTCCTTTGAATTATGAATAAGAATATAAATCAGGATTGTGGAGTCAAATGCCATGTTAAAGAATTGACTATGCTAACACTTACCTGTGCTCAAAACAAGAGGATCTTGAACTTCCTTAGGAGAATAAGGTAAAGTGATATTCAATGATTTAGTATTTTTACCCGAGTCTAACATATCTTGTTGATTTTGTTAGTACCAGTTGTATGGATATACAGAAGTACATTATAATAGATAGTAGTTAAGAATCACCTCAAATCCAACCTTGCCTACTTTCTCCAAGCACCAGGCCTTAGCACCTGCATTCTTTCTTTACGTGTTTTTAAATCTTTATACTATATTTATATAGAAGCCTTTTTCTAGAATTATTTAGTACTCTATATGACTATTAATATCATGACCAAAAGTTTAATATATGTATATATTAATTTTATAAATTTTGAGATAATATTTATACCTTTAGAAAAGTGTTGAAGTGCAAAATAAAGCCAAAAGAATATGAGATTAGTGGAAATAAAACAGTCCCTAAATTTTGGTTTCATTCTGTCCCATATCTGATGACTCTTCTGACATGACATAGAGATTTTGGATTTTACTTTAACAAGCTTGCTTGGGTTTAGAGGAGAGAGCCACACTTCAGTTCCAAAGCCAGATTTAATTTTTAATTGAACTGTGACAAAAAAGGGCCATTTGTATTATGTGTCTGTAGTGAACAAGCAAAACAAACATTTGGGAAGAATTATGTAATTTTATCCTGTTGAAGATATGATATACCAATAGGACAATTTACTCTTTTTCTTAGGATATTTGTTTCTGTACAAGTTGTTCTTTTTCTTCAGATATCTCATTTGTTCAGGGGTCTTCAGATTCTTTAGCTAGATGGCTTCATTATCTGAAAAGACAAACACAAAACCCTCCCCAACCCTAATTTTGGGGAGGTTCCTTTTGGGTTATATCTGATCAAATGAAAAGCATTTGTCAATTTTATAAATTAGTTAACACTGAATGGCCATAATGTTTTATGAACTATTATTCCTCTAATCAAGAGGCCTCTCGTGTACAGATCTAATCTTTATAATATTTGCTTTATGGTTTCACCTGAAATTTTTGTTTTATCTTCTAAATCTGTTTTATCATCCAGAGCAATACAGTTTTTAACAATACACATTAGGTTCTTTAATTGCTATGGGAAGGAGTTTCTCCCATGGTGACAGGAAATGACTGGACCAAATTTGATAGGGAGGCCTGAAAGAAGCTCCCTAGAGCATTTCCTAATGGCAAATATTTGCCTTGTCTGTCTCTTGTTGTTCTACATTCATTGGTCCAATGTTGGTCTTTCCCACACATTCTGCATACTCTAGAAGGAAGGGGCATTCTGTTTGGAATATGCTTAGAAAAAACATTGTTTCTAGAAAAGCCCTGCCTACAGTCTCTTTTTAGGTGACCTTATTTACTACATTTAAAACACCTGATATTTTGATTTTTCTTCAAGTTTTTGGAAATTACCTCTGCTATCTAAGCATCATCATGGTTATGAGATTCAGTATTGATTGTATTTTGGATCCATTCTTCTATGGGTGCTGATCTTGCCTAATCACCCATTTGTGAATTAGCATTTTTAAAAGCCAGATATTCAAACCACTCAAACATATAGAGTGAGAATTTAAATACTTGGTGAACATTAATTTGTAGAACTATATTGAAGACTAGTTTAAATTTGAAAATATTTGAAAAAAATTAAATCCTTTCAATGGTAATGTAAATACAAACAAACTTGAACAAGTAAGTTTAGGGACTATCCATAACAACATGAAAATCAGCAGAATGTGGATGGGCATGTATATGGGAGGGATCTCTGGATAGAGAGAGGCATGCAGGGTACTAAGATTTTGTGTCTCCGGAGGTTGTCAGCCAAGGGAGCAAATTAAATGGAAAGATAGAAAACCCTTGGAATAGTCAAGAGATCAGGCTTGTAGCCTAAGTCCCTACTTGTACAAGACTCAGTGTCCTCAATTCTGGTTCGTGACAGCAGTATCTCACTACAATATTTGCATGTTCATCAATGTGTATTCCTTAGTTTTCTTCCTTTGGTGAAATCTATTTTCAGTCTATGTTTAGCATCCTGGTTTTAGAAAAATTCAGGAAGGCTGTGAAGTCAATGTTTTCCAAAAATCACTGCTTGCTGCATTGTGAGAAGTCAAGGACCCAACAGGACCCCCATCTCCACACCTCCTCAGTCTCAGAACTTGCCTCCTGGAGGTTGTGGTTGAGGTCATGAGCCTGATGGAAACCTTCTACGTACCCCAAACCACCATGAGCAAGAGGCCTGTAAACAGAGGACTCTTAAGTTTCTGTTGCAGCAATAAAGTGACTTCCTACCATTTTTCAGGCCCTGGCTTTAATCTTTGGCACTTCCCCGCAAAACATGGAACCTAAAAACCATTAGTACAAAAGAATTTGTCTGTTAGTAGAAAAATACTCTCATTTGATGTTAAGTATGAAATGGGCAGAGATGGCATTATAGATTAATGAACTGAAACAATAAGCTGAGATACAGTAAGAAGAATATCACCATAACCACTTGAAAATAACAATGAAGATAATATTGAATGATTGCATTTATACATAGGGTCATTAAAATACATCACAATATGTCAAAACATAACCTGACAGGTGATATGGGAACAGAGAACATTCTTAACTTTCCTCCTAGTGCACCAGGACACTGACTTGACATTGAGTTACAAATCCTGCGATGATCTGGAAGCTCTGCAATAGGCCCCAGGTCCATTTTATTTCATAAATTTCTTAGAAACCCTGCAGTTGTGCCTGCTTTCCCTCCCTCACTGCACCTTGGCATCACTGATGTTAGTACTTACCCAGAATCTCAACCTCCTTCCCCCTCATCAGTGCCTCAAGATTCAAGTTTCTCCTTCCCTAAGCCCTTGACACCTTTCCCAAAGCCAAAGCTGAGAAGTCTTTTACTGGTTTCCCATTCACTTGATTTTTTTTAAAAAGTGTCTCTTTTCAACCAAGTTTTTCCCTAATTCTAATTAATCCAAGATCAAAGTACTATGAGGGCATAAAATTGAACTAAGATTTTCATGACCCTGAGGAGAGTATATCATTGTGCACGAGAAATGTGGAAGGTTGTGGAAGAATTCAGAGAGCACTTGAAAACTGCAATCCAGTTTCCCAGTGACAGGGAAAAAACTCATAAAAGATAGACTACCCCATGAGTATTTCTTAGATGAAATCAATTCTTGAATCATGGATTTCTTTTTGTACTCCTGATCTATAGCCTTTTGATGGTTGAAATTCTCCAAACATATTTAGTCAACAAAGATTTATGTGCAACTGCTGTGTACAGTGAGTTTGACTATACTTTATTGAAAGATGAAGCACAAATAAGAGACAATGTCCACAGCTGAAAAGCTCATCAGTCAACATAAACACTGACAGAATTTAAAGACTAGCACCCCACCCAGCCACAATTTACAAAGCAATTACAAAGACACATTCTTTAATCAGGGTCGCAGTGCTAGAAACACTAAGATCTACAAAGTGAGTGGGAAGTCACTGTCCCTTCTCATAAAAACAAATCTGGTACAGAGTATTGAAGCACGATTAATAAAATCTCAGAGAGAGAAATTGGGGTTCAAGCTGTAGATCCAAAAAGCAAAGCAGCCAACCACTGGCTCTTACCTTGACTTTAGTCCAAAAATGATGATCTTGGCTCCAGGAATCTCAGAATGAGACTATGTCTGCGAGCTGCCTCCTACCATTTTTCTAAGGCTATGATTAAAGGTGTGCACCACTGGGATTAAAGGCAAGATCTACCCAGTTTCTATGGTAACTAGTGTGGCTATTGGGATTAAAGGTGTGACCTGTTACCACCACCTGGTCTATAAGGTTGACCAGTGGGGCTGTTTTACTCTCTGATCTTCAGGCAAGCTTTGTTTATTAAAATACAAATAAAATGCCACTACAGAGCATACAGACCAACTTACCCCATAGCACAAAGCCTGTTGGAAAGAGAATTCAGAGTTGTCTTTGTCTCCCAGCACTTGTTTCATTAAAGTGTATTCTGATCCAGCATCTTTCAAATAAGAAAACATAGCCTTAAGAGACTAAGTGTGTGAGTGGAACTGCTAGATACAAGCACATCATGCACATTCTTTGCCAAAACAGCAAACAAGACACATCAAAGGAAAGCCAACAACGTTTCCGCAAAGCAATAGTTAACAGGTACACAGTCTTAGACCTCTCGAAATGAGCCTTACTTCACCAAATAAATTCTTCACAGAGGATGATTTAAAATCCTCCCTATAGCACAGGTAAAAACCACAATTTTTTACTCTCTCACTCATTATTCTCAGAAAGAATGTTAAATAGCTATGCACACGGTGAATGAAAATGAGGAGATGGTCACTCCTAGATATGGTGGTGGAGAAGGTTTTATTATAGATATGAGGAAGAGAACAGCCTGAGGCATCTGGAAGAGTCGAGACCAAACATGGACAATGGGCGAAACCAGTCCATGGAGGGTGGTGAGAGAAGGAAGGGACCAACTGGACCAAGAGAGGAGTCACAGACCAAGAGAGAAGTAGTGGCCAAAAGAGCAGACTGAGTGACATGGGGATCAGAAGCTGCATAAGGGAAGAGAAGCCCAGTCCCTAGGCTGGAGAAGTTTAGGGAAAGGGGTAAGGAGAGAAAAGCTTGGAGGAGCCTTTGGTACTGAGTGAGATCTATCCCAGGTTTCTTTGGTACCTGACATTTCAGTCTCTTTGTTGACGTTAATCTCTTTTGTAACTACTTCCTGATAAAATTGGGGTATTGTTTTGGGAGACATGAAAGGGCAAATATTGGTCAAAGATGGGAAGGGAGAAAGGATTGCTCCCCAGGTTCTGTGTGAGTACCTGATGCTAGCTAGCCCTTTTAGAGCAATGTGGAGAGCAGGTTCCAAAGGACCATGTAGGGCAGGTGCATTGCAGTTTTTGAATGGTTTACAGTCTTTGGTTGATTGGAAATCTGGAGCACATATAGAGTAAGTAAGGATTGAAGGTGAAGTTAAGGAATTTAGGGGAATTTTTTAGCTTAGTTATACCCTTGAAACTTCCAGGCCCATGGGTCCTAGTAGTTGGGGGAGGTGAGAAGTCCTAAGACCAAGGGAAGAAAGGGAGAGCCCACTATTAGGAATGTGCAGGTGCTGAAACTTAGGGTGTTGATGAACAGGAGTACTCACCTTGAATCCATTTGACTTGTGAGGGGTGGTTACAAGTTTTGACTTCCCGAAGCTTGTAAGAATTTATAAAAACAGATGAAAGTTTTAGATATATTAGCATTACCACGGTACTGACTGGAATACACACTGTAGAAAAAATCATTATACTGACACCATTGAGTCATAGTAAAATCTTGGGGATACAAAGAAATGGGTTAAAAACATTGACACTTTTTCCAGCGTGCTAGATATATAGATTGGAGAGAGATGTATTTTATCATGATTGAGAATCACTTTTAAGTCTATGCTTAGAAGACAGTCAAAGGAAATTTAAAATTTTGACCTTTTTGAATATGATAATAGGAGTCAGTGCTTGACCAGGCTAGATAAATAGCTTATCAGAACTCCATTGACAAATGTTAAAATTGTGAACTTTAGGTTTTAGTATAACAACAGTATAGTGAGAAGGAAAGAAATAGGAAACATTTTTCTTTACATATACCTTAAATCATTTCCTTAGACCTTTACAACTTACATTTTCAATTTTCACTTACCTTAAATCATTTCCTTAGACCTTTGTTCTATTTATCCAGTCATTTACCATGAAACACTGGTGGTTCATTACTGACAGCAGTCATTGCAAAAACAAGCTTTCTTGAAAAAAATGGATAGCCTTTTTTGTTAAATAAACTTATTAAATCCTTGGTTCCAGTATGATCAAGGATATGGAAATTATAATAGTGCCTATGGTGGTGATCAAAACTATAGTGGCTATGGCAGATATGATTATACTGGGTATAACTATGGGAACTATGGATATGGACAGGGATATGCAGACTACAGCGGTCAACAGAGCACTTGCGGCAAGGCATCCTGAAGGGGTGGCAATCACCAGAACAATTATCAGCCCTACTGAGGAGGACCTGGGAGAAAGCAGGAGGTGTAAAGAAACCATCTTACAGGACGACATTGAAGACTGCTTGATCTTGTGTTGACCTGAGATGATTATTTTGTAAAAGACTTTCTACTGTACATGACACGATTGTGTCCAACTGTATACAGCTGCCGATTAGTTTCTTGTTTTTACTTTGTCCTTTGCTATCTGTGTTATGACTCAATGTGGATTTGTGTTTACACAAATTTTTGTTTGTATGATTCATGTTAAACCTCAAATAAATGCTTCCTTATGTGATTGTTTAAAAAAATAAACTTATACTGAAACCTGTTTTGTGAGTTTAATATCTCAGTGTGAAGTCTACCAGCGAGGTAAACTGTGTCTTTGTCTGCCTTTCCCAGCTGGAGACCTAGTATCTCTAGAAAACAGTGAAACTTGATTTTACTTATGAAATTAATTGACCAGGCAGCTGCAGCCTCCGGGAAGGAGCTGGCTTGCTGGCTGTTGTTAATATAAAGCTACAATTAGCCTTTAACACCATCAGAGATCTGAGAAGGATACATTATAACAAGAAGTGTAATCCAAATGGCCTGCATATCAATTCAAATGATCGACTTACCACTACCTGGACAGTTACCCTGGGTTCCCACTGTCTCAATGGCTTAGGAGGGGGACAGAGGTCATTGGTCTTCAGCTGTCCCATAGAGCGGCATTACATCTTCAGATGCTGCCCAGGACAGCATAGACCTTCAGCGGCCAGATCTAGTAGGTTCAAGAGATTTTCCTGTGGAGGAGGAACTTGGAAAAACTGACCTACTTTGGTGAGGCAGAGTAGAGTCGTCAACCCAACAGTGCCCACCACTTGCGCAGGGCCTTGGCAGTGGGCAAGGTGAGGGGCAGTTCTTGGCCCGGTGATTAGTGTTCCCACAATTCGGGTGGAGTTGTTGGTGGACATCACTTTCGATGGAGACCACAGGGTTGCCACTAGGAGCTGACATTTCTATTATCGGAAACCTTTTCATTAAACAATTTAAATGCTATACTTATCAGATCTCTGAACTGTTTCAGGACCATTTCCTATCAAGTATATATAAATACACCTGATTTTAAGCAAACTTTAATAAATGTAATTAAAGTTTTAAAATACAAATATAAAGTTTAAAATATAAGTTTTAGGTTTAAGCTTGAAAACACATATGGGGGCTAAATAGGGCTTGTCACGGTAAATGAATTTCATTTGTACTGAGCATGACTGGGACCCTAGTTAGTAGCTCTCATAAGATTAGGATTGTACAGCTTTATCCCTGTTAGATTTGAGCCTTCCAATTTTGAGTTGAAGATTTAACTGAAATTCTTTTAGCATCAAAATAAAACGCTAAACCACAAGTGAAGAGACTGGAAACTTTACTTTTCTGACCCCTTTTTTAGTGCACCAGCACAGAATGTCAGTTTTTTTCTAAAACTCAGTTTACCCAAATAGCTAAAGCTTAGTAAAGTTAGCAAAGGCAAAGAAGCTAGACATGTATCTTCAAGTTAGTTACGTCAACCTGAGTACACCTTAGAAGTTACTATACCTTATTTATCAAAATACCTTATTCAAATCATCTGTCCCTCCCAACATTCTTGGCAAATGTCCTCTCTCTGGCTACTGGAACCTATTATGGTCTCTGGGACTTCACCACATCGGCGGTTCTGTACTGAGACACTTACTCATCTCCCTCTTCAGGAAGCCTCCCGTCTCCCAAAAGCATCTCCCAGTCAGTCCACCTTTTCAGTAGCTTTCTCCTTCTCTGCTGGATCCCTCATGGTTCTCAGCTCCTTTCTAGAGCTTCCTTGCGTCTCCCAAGAGCTGCAGTTAGGCAGTTTCTCTGTGCCTTCAAGGCTTCTATGACATTGGACTCCTCCTTCAGTCAGAGTTCCTGTCTGTGACCTTTGTCTCTCAGCGAACCTCATTCTCCTCTTTCTCTCTGCTCCCTCTTGGACCTACTGGAGCCCTCCTTATGGTGGAGTAAATTTTGCAATCCTTTTCCTCAGACTCAGAGATTTCAATAAAGCATCACCATGTTACCGCAAATGGCTTGGTGTCAGTACAACCGGCTAGAATTCTGGCATATTCGATTTTTAAATTAAAAAGTATATAAATAAAAGCTGTTCCTTGCTGGTAGCAGCCACTGGCAGCAGCGCGAATCATGGGCTACCACCCGATTTCCAATGGCAGCCGGACCATGGACATACACAGGGCAGCAAAGATCATCAGCGTCCACATGCCCTCTAGTGGCAGCACAGATCACGGACATCAACATAGTCTCTCATGGCAAAATAAACTATGAACATCAACATGTTTTTTGGCTGCAGCGCAGAGCATTGGAATCACAACAGCCTCTTGTAGTAGCATATAACAAGGACATCAGCATGGTCTCCTATAGCATCCTGGACCACACACACCTGATGGAGGAGGGTCATCTGTCTATATGTTACTTTCATTGGTTAATAAAG
>LOJH01025799.1:6041-18614 GCA_001685095.1 Ellobius talpinus
AGAGAGAGAGAGAGAGGGGACTCTTCTGGAGGAAATTCCATAAGCTTTGAGAGGGAGATGAGAAAGAGTACATTATGTCCCAGAGGGGTCCGGGTTTAGAGGTGCTTTGGGAGGATGTCTGCCTGAGGGAGGAGAGGCCTTGGAGGGCTTAAGGAAGAGACAGAGCAGGCAGATTTGAGGTGGGGGAGGGGAAACTTTAGGAGTGGGCTGAGAGCAGAAGGTACAGACCACAGGTAGAAGCCAAGAGATAGCGTAGTGGGACTGCAGGTGGGGTTGCAGTTCCTAGGGGGAGGTGAGAGAAAGCTAGAGAGCAGGGGAAGGGAGCTGGTAGGTGTCTCTAGTGGAGATAACCCAGATGGCTGTAGCAGGCTCAAGACCAGAGATGCTCAGGAGGTTTCTTTAGCAGGGTATAGAAGGTTCTAAAATCCAAAGAGGTACTTAGACAGAGGAAAGAAATGGTTAGAAATTGTGTAGGGGAGAAGCAGCTGAGAAGGTGCACTCTAGATTTTAGGATCAAATTTGATGGCTGACAGGAACCAGAGAGAACAAATGACCAGTACATACCTTAGGAGAGCCAAACCAGCAACTTGGTTTGGAAAGGCTATGGTTTTGAAGGGGAGCTCATGGGCCAATGCTGGGTTTCAGCATCAGATGAATGACAGAAAGGAACACAAAGAAAGGACATGACTGCTCCCAGGTATGGTGGAGGGGGTTTATTGTAGATAAAAGAGAGAGCGTAGTCAGGAGCAGGGACTTCCGGGAGAGCCCACGGTGAACATAACCCTGAGTCAGGCCATGTGAGGAGAGCCAGGAGAGTAAAGGGTAGACAAAACGGTCAGGTCACCAAAATGGCTGCATTAAATAGGGAAGGGCAGCCCAGGGAACAGGAAGAGCAGAGAGAAGGCTTGAAGCAGAGGAAAGAAAAAGCTTGGATGTAGGGAAGCTCATCCCATTTCCCCACTGCTCAGACTAGTCATAAAGGGCCCAAATAATATTGGGATCAAAGGTGTCATTATGCAGCCATTGGACTGATTGATTATATTGAGGTCAGATTTGACTGCAAAAATGAATAAGTTTAGAGGCTCTTAGGCAGGGCACTAGGTGGAGAGAGGTCAGAGGTTCTCTAAGAGGCATCACAAGGAGGATCCAGAAGGTATGGATGCTATTCCCATGGATGAGAAAGAGAGCAAGGACATCCCTAGGACTCAGGGAGGAACAAGAGAAGACCAGGGCACTTGGTGGGTTGTCATCACACTCAACAGAGGTCGGGACAAATAGCCTGAGGAGACTCTGCCTGGTACCAGGCTTTCTGAGTGAAGTCAAAAGGCAAAAAAAAAACTGAGCTCAGGAACAAAATCTTACCTGAGGGAAAGGGATGGAAGCAGGGTCAGTGAAGAGGGCCAACCACGGCTTTAAAGACCACTGCTGGGGGTACCTTCACCTTCAAGAGTGCAATAGTCTCAGAGGGGTGCCGGACACTCAACAGTCACTTCCTCAGACTTAGGGATGTGTTTACACCAACTGAAAGAGATCACTTATCAGTTGCCAGCAATGGATGGAGGGCTGAGCAATTGGTGAACTGAAAGGTGAGCTGGTTGAGGGTGGAGAGGACTGGTAAGGCCCCAGCATAGCTCAGACCCGGAGGGGACCACAAACACCTGGAGAGCCCAAGTTACGGTTGGGAGCCTAGGGGTGCCACAAAGATCACACCATGCAACAGACCTCAAACAAGAGATTTACTGGGTGAGGAGAAGCAAAATGGCTGCCTCTGAGCAGGAATGGAGGCAGCAATAGGACAGGCTATGAGGACAGCCTTTATAGAGGGTATGAACCATTTGCAGAGGGAAAACACAGTGACTATGGAAACATGTCACATTGGCTGTTACTGATAGCTGGGCTGTTGGAGCTGAGTTGTCACAGGTGGGAGGAACCTGGTACCAGAATGAGGGCAAAGGGCTTTTGGCAGTTCTTAGTATGCCCAACAAAAACACAAAAAAGGCTGTGTTTTTCATGGTATATTCCATTAACCTGGAAAAAAATGTTGTTGGATAACTAGATGCAACTTAAAAAAAACCTTATCTTACTTTTTGAGAATATAATATAATCGCACAGTGGCATTTCCCTCTTTACTCTCTCCAGTCCTTCCCATATACCCCTCCTTGACTCATGGCTTCTTTGGTCATTAATTTTATATATGTACAATACACCACATATATATGTATGTATGTATATTCCTACATATATAAGTACAACCTGCTCAGTCTATAAATGTTACTTGTATGTGTATTTTCGGGGCTAACCATTTGGTCCTGGATAACTAATTGCTGTACCCTTCCCCGGAGAAGACTCTTTCTCCCACTCTCAACATTCCTTACTTGTCTGTAGCTCTTTGTCTAGGGCTGAGGCCTCCTGCCCTTCCCTCATCTGCTTTAGCGTATCTACTGTCCAGTTCGTGTTCTGCAGTCATGCTCCTAGGAGACACAACTTACAGCAACTCTGAATTTTGATTGGTTGTGCTTTTCTTCTGTGGTCTCTATCTCAAAGAGAAGTTTCCTCGATGTGGGATAAGGCCTGTAATTTTTCATTTAAGTAGCCACTGGACTAGTGTTGAGCCTGCATCCTGCTCTCAAGGTGCCCCAGCGAGAGGATAAATCGTGAAAGAAAGACAGAATTATGGAAGATCCAAAACAAGAACTCTCTCAGGAGTAGAGGAGACTTCCAGAACATTCCTGGATGGGTGAGAGATCTGTACTTCAGGCTGGGGAGAGGCAGAGAGCTCAGATCACTGAGACAATTGAGAAGGACTGGAGATGCTGGAAAAGAATCCAGGATTACTGAAAAGTTGAGTCAATATTATTTGAAATTAGTAAATATTTAAACACAGTGCCACCTAAATGATCTTTTGAAGTTCTCTCAAATATCATTTGTTATGCTTCTCTGTGTTGTGTATAATGTATAAGTTCAGGTCTAAGGGGGAAATGCTCAAATTGATGTTTTCTGCTGACGAAGCCACTGGCATCAACCTGGCAAGAAGAGATATACAGAGTGTGAAAACTGGAGACCCTGCCAGGTGCCAGGGGAACATTGAACCAACTCTTCTCCTTAAGAAGCTTGAAGTGCAAGGCCTAGAAGCGAGATACGGGAAGGCCTCATTAATTCAGGTATTTCTAGTCTCAGTTTGTGACCACTTGAATTTTATCTGGGTAATGAAAAATTTGCAAAGCAAATTAAGAATGTAAATAAGATTGGGGGGATGCTTAAGCTACTCAGGAGAACAAAGTGTCTGCCATGCATTCATTTGCATGTGGAATTGATAGGCTAATTAAACTATATCCTCATTATTAAAGTCACCTCCTGCATATTAGCCTAATAAAGTAAGTTTACTTGAAAACAAGTAAATTTCATTTTTCACAAAATAGTGACTCTGGCATAAGTTAAAGTGTGTTGGCACTACCTGCCCATTCAGTATTAGACCTCATTTCCAAAGGACTCTAATGCTTTCTAGCTGATATTTTTTATTATGCTTTCTTGAACAAATTTGCAGCAAAGTGTTCGGGGCTTTGTTTTTAGGTCAGCTCTGTTACCTTAGGGCTACTGAGCTTTGGTTCTGTGCTGGATGAACTGTGTCTGGCTTTCCCACTAATGGCCTTGGGGAATCTTTTATTTTCTTTTCTCACTAAACACATGCCTAAGGGTGGCTTATCTTATTAAAAAAAAATCCATCAAACTTTTTCTAATGTCTCTGCATTACCACTTCATACCTTTGAGGAAAGCATTGCTTTCTGGTGGTTCCTCACCCTCACAAACGCTTCTGTGGCTTCAGGCTCACACAGCTGAAGTTCGTCATTTAGGCGTGTGGTCCGCAGTCTGACTGTAGCCTGTGTTCCTCAGTAACTAAGGATGCTGACGCTTGGGTCCTTCCCTGCACTAACCCACACTTCAGACACCTCTCTTGCTTGTGTCTAAATTTTTGTTTGTTTGTTTAGGTTTTACATCTCTTTTTGGTTTGTCTGTTTTAAATCAAATTGTGAGGATTTCTTCCCCATCTACAGCTTGCCCTCTTATCTCATTAAAGTATCCTTTGGAGAGTGAGTCATTTCAATTTCAGTGAAGTTCAAAGTGGTGACTTTTTTTGTTTCAGTAGGTTCTTTCTGCATTTTAGTTATTTATTGCCTAAGCAAGAATCGTTTAAAAAAATCTTTAAAGTATTTTATAAGTTAAGGCACTTGAGCTTATTATTCTGACTTTTTTCAATGTATTATGATACACCCTCCTTTGCATTTTATGCAATTATTCTAGCAGCATATTGATTATTTTCACAAATTATATGTGTGTTTATTTTTCAGTTTTCGCTTCTGCCCCTCCAGTTAATGTGTTTATCTGTATACTCTCAATACTGAATAAAAAACAAAAAACAAAGACAAAATAAAAGGAGGAGGACATGATTACCCCTAGAGTATGAAGAAGATTTCTACTGTAGTATAAGGGAGAAAGCAGGCAGAGGGAAGAGTCCAGGCTGAACAAGACCAGCAGACTAAATCAGACTATGAGAGGAGAGATGGAGAGGGGAAAGCAAGAGAGAAGGCACCTACCAAAAGGAGCAGCCTGGTCCAAGAGGCCGAGAGACTGGCATAGCCAAAATGGTAGTTAGATGGGGATCAGGATGGAGGAAAGGGAAGTGGAAGCTCACCCCACCCAGAGGAAGAGGTAGGTCTAGGGTAGGGAGTGTGTTGAGGAATGCTGGGAGGAGGCCCAGGTACTGAGTGATGCTGGGAGAGTTGAGGGGAGGTACAGGTACTGAGTAAGACTTGTCCTGGGTTGAGACCTAAGAAATACCATGCTCTTAGTCACTGTAGTTTTAAAACAATTCTTGATATTGGAAATAGTAAGCCTGTCAATTGTGTTCATTTTTTACAAAGTCTATTTTGGATATTCTTGTCATCCACTTGCTCAATTTAAGATACTGCTTACATTTTAGTCAGTAATATATTACATTGTACTTATAGGTCAGTTTGAGGAATATTGGCAACAATATTGAGTCTTCCTGTCCATCAGCATGGGATACTGTTAATCCCACTGAATGAGACTAAAGACCATTATCCAAATCTTTGGTCAAGTTGCATAAGCTTTATTTTCTGTCAGACAGGGCTACCTCCCTAAAGTGGGGTTTGAGAAAACAACAGCAAACATAGAAGGCAGTGGGGTTTATATATTCCCCAAAACTGCAAGAGTTGGAGGTTTTCAAGGGTTGAGAATTTCCAGAGGAAATTTGGTTACATAAGAACTTGACTGACCATTTCAAAATTATTTGGCAGAATATCTTGTCAGGGTAGAGATCAAGGTATAGGGTATGGAACATGTCAAATTCCAGAAAATGTGTCAAGACCTAATCAAATCTAAGTTTTACAGAAAACAGGAATGAACTTATTTTGACCTTGTAGTAAGAAAGCTTCGAATCTTAAGATGAAGTCAAGCTTGTCCATCATTCACCCTTCGTCTTATGTCCCTTTCAAATCCTTGATAGAGAACAGTCATTTTTATCTGTTGTGTGGACTCATAGCATTTTCTGTTTTGCAAGAGACAAAATTTGTATCATGGTTAGGGATTCTCTAACTATGTTTGATTGATTAACACAGAAATGATAATTTTTTTAAAATGCCATTCTCTTTGTTCTACATAGAACAGGTTGAAAGCCTTATCATATTGTAGAACTATTTTAGCTAATGAATTTACCTGTTGATAGATCTTGGCCTATTTGGTTTTAACAGGTACATTTTTGACAACGAAAGAGCCTAACATGCATTATATATAGCTATTTTATTCCCTTTGCCAGGGATTTTTCTTTGGATCAAACATTTCAGCATTTGTTAAGGATAAGGGGTGATATATTCTCTTCTGTAACTGCTTCTCAGATAAAATTAGGATGTTGTTGTTAGGGCCTAGGAAGGTTAGTTAGTTAAAGGCCAGGAGGGGATTTAGGCAATGGGACATGCATCAGAAGTATCTGTTTAGCTGATCCAGCTGAAGAGACAGGGAGAAATCATATCAGCTAGACTGGTTCATATCTGCTTTTGGCAAGCCCAGGACTCATTGCCATTTGGAGCAGTTTATAGTATGAAGCTGGTTCCTAAATGGTATCTACCAGCCTAGTGGAAATCTGCAGAGACAGATGTAGACTAGGGACAGAAGTTAAAGTTAAGGAACTTAAAGGAAAAACCTTATATCTGGAACTTCCCCCTCAGGAATAGGCTATTGGCAGGCAAGTTTAGGTTGTCAATTGACATGGCAGGAGTACTTATCTGGAGTCCATTTGACCTGTGACAGGTGGATTCAAGTTGCAAATTCCTGAAGTTTATATAAATCTTTATGTTTACAAAAAGATAAAAGTTTTAGATACTTTAGCATTAGCACTGTTAGTCATCTATGTTGAAATCCATATTGTAGAAAAAGCAGTTAATAGGTGTCTGGAAAGCAGCTAGAGTAGACTCATACCTTTGAGTCATAGCAAAAGCTATGGCTTTGGATTAAAAACCATGACTATGCTTCTCTCTATCCAGAGGGCTGGGTATATGGATTGAATGGAGATGTTTTTGCATAATGAGAAGCACTTTAAGTCTGTACTTAGAAGACAAACAAAGGAAATTTCAAGTCTTGAGGCTGTGACTGATAATAGTAGTTAGTATTTGTCCTCTGTTCTGCCAATACCTTAAACAGGTCCAAGAGACACTGGACATTCTATATCACAAACACCAGACAGGACAAAGAGACCAGCTACCCCAGGATGTGATCAGCACCCAGCTTTCTCAGGTCCCCCCGCCCAAAACGACGCCCACAAATGAGCAGGAAGCAGTCTTGAGAATCTGCCGTCCCAATTCCTTTAACTTGTTGTGCCTAACCTCCTGCCTTTTTATTATAAGAAAGAGATGGGAATATAATGGTCTGTCCTGTCCCTGTAAGAGACAAGCCCCACCACCCACTCCTACCCCAGTCCACTGAGGCAAGTGGATCTTCCTTCCACTTCCAGCCTGAGCTCTCTCTCTTTTCCATCTCTCTCCCAAAGAGGTAGCTTCTTCTCTCCTCTCCCCCCTCTTTCTGTCTCTGTCTCTATCTCTCTCTGCCTCTCTCTCATCCCCCTTCTCCTTACCTCTCCCCTTTCCCCTTCCCTTCCATAACCAACTAAATAAATATCCAACCTCATTTTGCATGGCATGCCTATCCATCTCTGTCTCTCACCCACCATGGCTCCTCGTGGGACTGGCTGACCTGCCGAGGTCTCTCACCTGCCTCACAATTCCCTGCCTGGGACCCACTGCCCTCGTGGCCACTGCCCACTGCCCGCTGCTGCCCCGTGGGGAATGGCGCCATTTTTACCATTACACTAATAGCTCTAGAAAAACAAGTCCTGTTTTTTTTTTTTATATAGGAAGCACATTAACCAGGCAGCTGTTGTTAAACTGATAAAGCTACAGTTAGCCTGTGGGGTCCCCTTTTTCACTGTGATCCACTGGACACCAGTCCACAAGGAAAAAGGGGCAGAACTGATGACAGAGAGCCTTGGACACTGTAAACACAGCAGAAATAGCTTTCCAGGCTATGACTTCAGTGAGGCAGCTCAACTTTATTCCAGAGTATAGGGATATATAGGATTGGGGTGGTAGCTGGGGCAAACCCTAATTTGCATTAGGTGGCATGCTTATATCATATAGCTGGATTAGTGGCAGCATGGCCCTATGAAAATAGGTAGAGTGTGTTACTTAATTACCATGTGGGGAAGAATGTTTGCAGGGAAGTGTGTCAAGGGTCATTCTTAAGATAAGTCAGGCATCTGGGCCTAAAGACATTCTCCAAATAAGGTTAAATAGAGAGCAGGAGGCCTCTACTGTGGCAGGGGAGGGAGTCCTCCATCTTAGGCCCAGCACGGGGATTGCTAAGCTGTGGTAGATGGCAACCTCTGACCAGCGGTGCCTCCCAGCGTTAGCTACCAATATCATTAGAGATCTGAGATGAATAAATTATAGCAGGAAGTATAAGCCAAATGGCCTCTATATCAATTAAAATGGCAGGTTAATGTCTACATTACCTGGACAGTTACCCTAGACTCCAATGGTAGTTTCACTGGGAGCAGAGGTCAATTTCAACTGCCACACAGGACAGTATTGCAGCTTTAGCTGCTGCACAGAATAATATCTTTATCTGCCAGTTCCAGAGGTCTGAGAGATTTTCCTGTGGAGGAGGAATGTGAGAAAATTGGCCTACCTTGACCTAGGCAGGGTAGGGCAGTCAATCCAGTTGTGTCCATGGTTTATGCAGGGTCTTAGCAGAAAGTGAGGCATTGCACAGTTTTTGCCCACTACTTAGTGTCATCACAGTCCAAGTCTGTACCCCATCTGTCTTCTTTGGAGACCTTAGGGTCACCTCTAGGAAATGGTATTTCTGTCTACCATGGGAAGCTTTTTCTCATGAAAGATTTTGAATGCCATATGCAGCAGATCTCTGAAAAGTCTGAGGGGCATCTATTAACTGTACCTGATTTTTAAAAATATTTGTTTAGTTATTTGCTTTAAGATTAACCCTGAAAATAGATACAGAAAGCTAAATAAAGCTTGTTCCTGTAAATAAATTCCATTTGTATTTAGCATGATTATAGGCATGGTTTTGAACGTATTAAAGAATTTGATTATTTATAAGGTGACTGACTATTAACTTACATGTCTTAATTTTTTATAGCAAGCTAGTGGCTTTTATAAGATTAGGATTCATACTTAGTTCTTATCTGATTAGCATTTTGATTTTCACACTAACCCTTAGAAATGCTGAATTTGTATCTAAGGTTTTAGACTAGGTGTGTTATAGGCCCAGTGAAAGAATTTAGCAGGAAACACAGTCACCATTGAGGGCCCACCTCCATCAGCACTGAGAGCCAGTCCTTAGCTTCTGCATAGTTTGTTACTAACCAATACCTGCGCATCAAAGTGTCTGGGCATCCATCCTATCATCAAGTCCTGTAAAGCCAGCAACAGGCTTGTGCACATTACCAAAGTCAGCGTCTTTATTTCAAAGCAAGACGGACTTTAAGATACTGTCTTTGTTCTAGAGATGCCATGGGACCAGTATTTTTGAAATCTTCATTTCCCTCTAGGTTTCTTTTATTTTTGTCTTTTATCCATCATCTTCCTATTGCGTTTCTTTGGAGCCCTTTTTAGCCATGTTCGTCTAAACCCCCAGTTTAGGAGGCTGCTTCTATGAGGACCTTTTAAAATATTTATTGGTTGTCTGGGTGATAAAATCACGTGCACATTTTGAGATATTTAAGGCCACCTAGGAATCATTTCATGTAACATTCTGGCAATGTCTGGAGGCATACATATTTTTTTCATAAAAATAATAAAGAGAAAGTGACCCATGGGGCAGATAGAGAAACTTGATAGTCACAGTGACAGGTTTCAGTTGTGCCCATATGCTTTATCAGAACTAAACTATCTTAAGTTTTTGTGCTTATACTTGAGGCACTAACTTTTCAGCATTTTTATCTAGAATGATATAGGTTTTTGTCATCTTCGTCTGACCAAAATCCTGGTCAGATACTGTCTCACATTAAACCTCTGCTGGTTCTTCTAAGTCATATTTTAGTTAGAAAACCCAGCTAGGGATGCTGGTCCCTGGTAGAGACCGTCAGGTTGGCATCAAAATCTGGCCGGCAGTAAGGTAAGCAGTCCTAAGCCAGGAGGTGGTTCTGGGATGATTTTTTTTCCCCATGAGACAATTTCTTTTATCTCCTCTCTTATTTGGTTTTGCTTTTTGTTAGCATTTTTGTCTTGACTTTCTAAATGGAGTTTTTTAGGCTTAGTCCTCTATTTGAAGTATAAACTAGAATTGGCAAAATTGATAGAATTTTTGCATTCAATAAAATGACAGCATCTCTGGTTTGAGAAATTCAGGTTTAATGAATTTGAGAACATTTAAGCCTAAACATTTAGGTTCAATCCATGGCATTTGAGATAAAGTTGACAACCAGAACCTGTTATTTAGTTTCTTTTTAAAGAGCAAATAGTTATTGACCAGAGTAAACAAAATCTTGTTTAAGTAACCTTGACTGAGGAATAAAAATTACTGAAGGTTTTTATTTATCTTTAATTTTCATAGTCCTTTAGTGTTGTTTCAAAATTTTTTTCAAACAAGAGTTGAACCCAAGTTATGTATACAGTATGCTGTAATAAATTAAGATTATTTAGATATAGATTAATTATTAACCCTTTTGTTATATGTTTTTGTTGTAACTGCTATATTTTATTAATTATTATTGTTATTAACCTCTTAGTATGTCTGATTTCTAAATTAAAATTTTGTCACTAGTATGTATGTATGCGATAATAGGTATATATAGAGTTCATTACTCCCCTTGATTTGGTCCCCAGTTGGCCATAGAACATCTTCTGCTGATAAGAGGGCTACTGAAGAGCACCTCATAGTTAATCTTTTGTTATAGATGTTATAAATCTCTAAACATACCCAATAAATTTATAAATCTTGAGATACAGGAATTTCATAAAACAGTTTTATAAATCTTGAGATGAGGTTTATATCTTAGCCAAAGTTTTAAAAAGTCAAATAGAACCGAATTCTTTTTTTTTTATCACAGAATCAGGTGGCTCAGCTGTTATAGGACAGACAAGAAACTTTTAAATAAGCATGCTTGGGTCTAGAAAAGGGGTGCCATCACCCAATTCCAGCACTAGGTTTTCAATAAAGTAGAACAACATAAAGCAATATTTCAATATTATTCATATCTAAAAGACATCTGAATCCCTGCTAAACTAAATTCAGTGATCAGGGGCAGCAACCTGAGAACAGAGCAGACTTAGAAATAGAAATTCCCAGCTCTGGTTATTAAAGCAGTCATGGCAAGTGTCAAAGTGACTGCCACAATGGTCAGTCTTTCCCTGCCAGGTCCACTCCTCCCTCCCACACCTGTTAGTACTGCTGTCTCGGGGAACAGCCTCCAGCAGCACAGGACTTTGAAAGGAATCCAACCAAGTTGGCATAAGCTAGAGTTTTCTATCTGAGGGGACCATAGAAAAACAAGCACTCACACAATCTCTTGATGGCTTCCTTCTATATTCTCTGTTCTACCATGTTCTTTCTGTGTACGTTTTTTTCTACAGGTTATATATTCCAACTAAGTTTTTCAGAAAATAGATGAGTTAGAATGTGGTTACATTGTGTTTTTCAAGTGAATGATTACAACAAATACAAAACAAACAGTAAAAAAACAGCATGCTTTTTATATCCCTTACATGGTTAAACATTTGCCCTACTACAGGTGAGAAACAAATTATCCCAAGAACCCACATACTTTCATGCCAAGCAACTTTTGCAGATTAACTATGTGGGCAAGAAAACTATCCTTGTCAGATCTTTTATTGGCAGGCTGCATTTTGCAGTTAGAAAGAAAGGATCAGTTACTTTATTTCTTATCTTGAAAGGTAATCTTATAAGGAGTCTTAAAGGAATCACAAACCTAAACTTTTATATATGGAAAAGGATCAATCAGCTCTGTTTTAAATATTTAGGGAGCATCATCAATAGTTTGGGATTTTTGTTTGTTTTTTTGTTTGTTTTCAATTATAAACTGATTGGCCCAGTGTCTCAGGCTCTTCTTATTAACTAATTCTTANAAGGTAATCTTATAAGGAGTCTTAAAGGAATCACAAACCTAAACTTTTATATATGGAAAAGGATCAATCAGCTCTGTTTTAAATATTTAGGGAGCATCATCAATAGTTTGGGATTTTTGTTTGTTTTTTTGTTTGTTTTCAATTATAAACTGATTGGCCCAGTGTCTCAGGCTCTTCTTATTAACTAATTCTTATAACTTATATTAGCCCATAATTCTTGTCTGTGTTAGCCATATGGCTTGGCACCTTTTTTGGTGAGGCAGTTACATCTTGCTTCCTCTGCTGCTGGGTCATGACTGCAGATTGACTGACTGTTCCCTCTTCCCAGAATCCTCTTGTTCCCGTTGCCCTGCCTATACTTCTTGCCTGGTTTCTCCACCTATACTTCCTGCCTGGCTACTAGCCAATCAGCGTTTTATTAAACTACAATTGACAGGGTACAGACTATTGGCCCACAGCACTTTACCCCCCTTTTTTTTCAAAACAAGAACTCTTAATCGAATCTCCCTTGTTTAGCTTTCTTCCTGACCATTATCCAGACAAATTGCAATCAACACTCTAAACAAAGAAAAATATCCACAGTCCATTTTGGGGGGAATGTGGGTGTAGTTTTCCAGGCTACTTCCTGCTAATTGGGGGCACTGATAATCTTATGGGGACCTAAAGAGAATATAAAATTATGGTCAAGTCCTGGCTGGAGTCTTCTATGAGGCTTGATCATCTCAGCCAGCAGTCTTTGAACTGTTCTGGATGAAGAACTCAGACATCTGGGCCATCCACCCTATAGGAGATTTTTTAGGGGGTCTTCCTTGATCAAACTTGATTTTTCTTAACTCAAAATGATTCCACAGCTTCTCATTTTCTGTGGAAACAAAAGCAAAACCTCTTCTCCAAAGTA